>AYEL01066126.1:0-32323 GCA_000484575.1 Olivierus martensii
TATAAAATAAATAAGATATAAAAATTTGATAGATTTACAACAGGATATGACAAACAATATAATAAATATGGGTTAGCAAAAATGTTACTGTGAATTTTCTTCAAAATCATTGACTTATAATTCTTAAATATTTTAAATTTAACTCATTAGACTAAATGAGATTAATTTTATGTCGAGAAAATAAAAATCAAAGTTGAAAATTTAATAAAATATACAAAATGCTGTCTGACATATCAGAACAAATACAAAAATATATTAATAGCTCAATGAACAGAACATGCTTAATTAAGAAATTCGCTTATAAACAACTTTAATTTTGAACATTCCATATAAGAAATTTAAATTATTTTAAATTTGAATTACAATAATAAAATATATAATAATCTATACCTATATTTGAGAAACTTTACATATTTATATAACCTGACAAACATATAGACAGTAAAAGTGATTACATAAGACTGTTGTACTGTTGTAAAATAACAGTCTAAAATAATTCCTTCAAATGTATATTGATGCGCATCAAAAAATTTTAGAAAAATCGACATTTGAACAGCCATTATTCTTGTTTTGAATAGTCGGCATACTGTAACAATATTATGTAGCGCACTGAAAATTAATAGGATGTACCTTACATAATAAAGAATAATTTCATAAAATTTGAATGCTCTGTGATGTATTTGATTCTTTAGATATCTTGTGGATAGAGAGACAAACAAACTAAATATATATAGGTAAATAATAAAGTAAATATTTAAAGTTTTAAGTGCTTTGATTTGTTATCAACATTGTTTGTTATCGATACTGTTTTCAAAATTCGTGTCGAAAATATTTTTCAGAATTTCTATTCAATATTTCTAAATTTAATTATTGATTTTATAATAGAAACCAGATTAAATAATTTTTTCATGCATGGTATTTATTCAACTGGTATTTATTCTGATGTAAAAATTGAACTGCAAACAATAAAATTAATAATCCCGAATAAATGAAATCTAAAAAAATTAGAAAAAAAACTTTTATTTGATTTTTCTTATTTTTTACCAGTCAATTATTACATGATTATTTTATTTTTAAATTTACTCATATAAAAATAAAATTAATTTTATCTAGAAGTTTATCTTGAAATTTAATAAACTTTATTGGATGTTGAAATAAAGAAGAAATTATAATTGTTTTTTGATGATTAATAATTCTTATAACTAACATATAAGTAATAAACTACTATATAAAATATTTTCTATAGTTAGAAGTTATTAAGAGTAAGCAAAAATTTTGAACATAATTCGATAATTTCATTGCATGTCTTAGGTCATTTTATAATATTTATAATGGAATTATTCATAATTTTATGCATAAAATTAATATTATGTTATTTTATAAATTCAATATCACAATTTATTATCTGTAACAAATATTTTTCTAAAAAATAGATAAATATTTAAAAATGATTATGAATATAAAGTTTCAGATAAATATTTATTTGCGATACTAGGAAAAATTTTAAATGGATAATTAGCATGAAAGAAATTATATATTTATTTATTTTTACTAAAAATAAAATGGTATGAAATGGTTATGTTTGAGATATGATGTGAAGGAATGAAATAACTATTGTTTAAACTAAAGAACACTTTTAGAAGTAGCCATAAAGTGATCTCTTATTTTTAGTTTTTTTTTTTTAACATACTAGAAAAATGATAAAGCATTTGATCTTTACTATATTGGTGATTTAATTATTATTTTTTCATATAAAAGTATTTGAAAGATTAAATTTCATTGATAAGATAATAATATTTAATAAACAATTTTCACTTTTTCAATGCAAATATAATAATAACGAATCGATTTTAACTGAAAATGTAAAAATGAACAATAGGTCACTTTTACATTAGTATAAGATAATATAATCGATACACTCAAATATAATAATTAACTCTATTTTAAATATTCCTAAAACTCAAAGTAAGTTTAATAATATTGTATTTTATTCATATAATAATAATAAACCGTAGAAATTTATTTCGAAAATAAATGAAGTGGTTCTATTCTTGTAAAATATAGAATATTAATATTCATAGAAATATGTCTAAGGAATAACATGCTTTATCTCAATTTTCAAAATACAGTACTTTGGACAACATTGCATTGCTATCTTTGTCTGGCTGTCGTCACGACGGAATTGTTTCCTGTTTTTTTTTTTTTAATATTTGTTTAGAGTTATTGCGAATTAATATAATTCTTAATTATTTCTAAAATATACTTTTATCGACTAGATGACCGCTAGATAGACTACCGATTAAAACGTATTAGATTTACATTTGGAGAATTCGGGACCATACATCAGATTTTTTTAAGAGAGGACTGGATTCAGGTTGCTAACTCCCATCTTTCAATCTTTTGAGCGATCCCAGCAGAATGTTTATCAACCCATGGTATGCTCTCAAATGTCCTTGTACGGTTTGAAGACATGAAGGAATAAATCAAAATTTGGAATAAAAATATACATTTAAAATTTTAGAAGAAACTTTTCATATTTTTATCTAAAATACTCGTAATTTTATTATTAACAATAAATATGATAGAAATGTTTTTAATATATTTTTATTTTTCATACAAAATAATCATCCATTATTTTATCAATAATCGTTTAGTAAGTTTATATGAATTACTGATAAAAATTAAATATCAAATAAAGTATTTATTATTTTGAAGTTTAATATTCAGTTATTTTTTAATAAACAATTTCAATATTCAAAATTATTCTTTACAAAAATATATTCCATAAAAATATTTTCAAATAATAAATATTTACATATCATTTTATAAAATTTAATAAAATCGCATGAATGAAAATTCTGTTAATGATTTTAAAAATTACAACTAATTTTGAAATTATTATTTGTTTTTTTTATAAAAATATTCAATTAAGATTCAATATCTGGATAAATTTATTTATTATTATTTCTATTGCTTAAAAACATTTTAATAATGCGTTTAATATGTATAATAATAACGTAATAATATTTTATATGTGTACTGTAATTAATATAATGGTACATTCACGAATAAAAGCTATATAAATAAAAAAAATATTTTTTGCCATATGTTATAGTTCACATTCATTTTCTTTAAAAAATTCATTTTTTTTTACTGACAGATAATTTCTTATAGCATTAAAGAGTTCAGGCTGCATCTTTTATAATTAAATTTTACAGATAAAAAACTGTGATAAATTGTCTTAATCATTATACCCACAATTTTCATATTTATACGTAAAAATAAATTTTTGTAAAATGTGCAATATTCAAGTTACAATAATGTTTATAAAAATGTTATTGAACCCAAAAAAGATTGATAATATTATTTTTATTATTATTAAAAACAAAATTGTCTATATATGAAGCTTTTAGTATATTAATACTTAAGAGTGATATATTAATTATTATTTGATTATAACAAAACATTAGCTACTTAAATATTTTTATAAATTTGTTATATTTAATAATATTTTATTAAATTTGATTTTGTTATTCTTGACGAGTAATTTCTAAATGTGTCATGGTTATCGAAAACAATTATCATTAACCTAACACAAAAAAAAATCCAGAGTAATACAATTTTATCGATTAGTTTTTGATTATTATGCCACATTGTACATTTTAAATTGCATAATTTTGAGGTCAACGTCATTATCTTATAACGTCACATTTTGATAAATAGACCAATTTCTGATGCTTCAATTTTACTCATTGGCAATATTGTATTGTACAGATATTTAAAAAATATTTTAAATTCTTAACAGGAGTATTTGAAACTCAATATCATATAAAAATTAGCAAAAGAAACAAACGGCTAAAAAATATTATTTATTTATATTCAAAATGGCAGAAAACACTATAAAGATTATCCTAACAATAATACAAGAAAATTTGTTCAAATCTTTTTTTATATATTCTATTTTTCTTTCAATTTTTAGCAAATTATTATAGCAATCATCTTAAAATGATTTTTATTCAAAGATGACAACTGAAATAGTTTGTTATGAATGGGTATAATTTATCTTGCTATAGTGCATATACAAATTGTTATACTAAATTTTAACTATTTTTGAATAAAACAAACTATTCTGTAAATAATTAATCGCATAATTTCTGTATATGTTTGCTATTTTCGAAAGATTAATGATACAGGATTAAAAAATATATCTTCAAAATGATTTTCAATGGCATGATCAACAAATCAAGTTTCACAAAAATACATTATAGTTCAAACATTATTAAGAGAAACTTCAAAAGTTTGAATGTTAGCCATTATTAAACAATTACAGATAAAAATTAATTCATATGGCATCGAGGTTATTTTCAATAATATGATCTTCCTGCTAAATTTTAAAAATATTAAAAGATATTTAAAAGAGTATCTCAGAAGTTAAAATTTCTGCCATTTTTAAGAGTAGGAAAAATTTCTGCTTTGAGATCACATTTAATAATAAAATATTTTTATGAAATTTTATAAAAATTTGCTAATTAATTTAAAATGATTAGTAGAGTAATAGACACACAACAGAGAGCTTGGTGATTTTATAGACTGCATTTCTTTCTATAAAGAAGGCTAGTAATCGTTTTAAAAAAATTAATTTTTCTGTTTATTGTTTGGTCAGTCCGCAAAATATATAAAAATCAAATATTTAGGTACAGAATGATAGTATTTTCTAAAGATATAGCCATAAAAAATCATGTCAGTTATGATAAAATAGTGAAAATGCAATAAGAATTATTATTAAAAAACATACTGCTCTTATAATTCCCGTTGCTACTTGGTGCCTGTAAACGTTATAATATAAAGGACACTATATTCAAATTTTAGAAATTCGTTCTTTTTAAATCAATCTTCATGCCTATTAATTTAATTTTAAAGTTCCCGTTTAATCTCATTACAAAATGCTGAATTTTAAAATATTTGTCTCAAATGATATTATAGTTAAAAGTTTTTTTTGTAAAATATCGCCATAACATTACTTATTATCAATAAAAGCTTTATCTGTATTTTGTTCAAATTTTTTTTAAATAGTCCCTAGAAATCAGTTCAAACAGTCTACTGTATAATAGATAAATCTATATAAATCAATAAGCCAATTGGCAAGTGGCAATTATATTCAAGATAGGGTCTGAAATTAACCTTGAAATATTTCTATAAATTTTGAAATTCTATTTTATTTCTCTTGTTCACAAAATACAGTATTTCTTAAATAGTCAAAAAACAAACATTTACATATTTGATAAATAGTATTTATATCTTCAATAATCCATATATGTATTTTATATGCAATCAAATTAATCATATATTTAAAATATATATGCATCAATACCTAGAATTTCCCAATGGAATTTTTGACTTGTCATGTCAAAACTATGAGAATTTACTTTAAAAATTTTTATTAAATCTTGATGGAGTCTGAATCTTCAAAATGTTCCGAAAAAATGATTAAACATATTAATTACTGTACTGATTTTATTTTAAATAATCAAAATGCTTATACTGTATTTCCTTAATGACAATAGTTTTTAATCAAATATCTTATAATAAAATTAAAAATAAATAAATAAATAAAAATTATCTAATCTTATAGAAAATAAGATAGTTTTTTAAAATTTGTATATGAAAGTCGAAGAAATGATTAAAAAAAAGATCGATTACAAGACTATAAAGAAATAATCTATGACGTCATAAATAATTTTTGTGAGTGTGGTATTCACATGTCCAATCACATGAAAATCGATGTTGTCTTTAACCAGTCATGACTAGTTTTCATATAATAGATTGTTAAAATACACAATGACGTTATGAATTACAAAGTCCAATTTCGTAGATTATTTTGTATTATAAATCTATTGACTGTATCAAACAGTCATTCTCTTCCAATGACGACAAGCAAGATATTACTCTGCTTAATTCGAAATCGATTGCTAGAAAGGCGATAAATCCTCTAAAGGTTAAATAGATGGGTTAAGGAATACAATTTGCTACTTCTTTGGAAAAGAAGTTCAATGAAATAAAACCAAGGTAATTATCAATAATCTTTTCATTAATTTGAATTTTCAATATGAGATTATTTCTGTGATTTTTTTTTTGTATAGATGATACCCGAATCTGGAAAAAATCCGAATAATAATAGGCTAATTAATTCATATTCATTGATAATGGATATAATTAACATAAAAATTAACAAACAAAAATCTCATAAAGTAGAAACCGAAGTTACAAACATCGATAATGAACAAACAAAACACGAAACTGAGATCATGCCTCTTCTTCAAGAAGAAGGAATAGAAGAAAATGGAGAAATAAAATTAATCGATAAAGATACAGAATCACTTTTTAATATATTCTCACAGGTATCTTTACCATTTTTGATTGCTGGATTCGGCACAGTTGCAGCAGGTTTAGTTTTGGATATCGTTCGGGTAATTATTAAATAAACATACTTTTTATTATCTTTAGAAAATTTGTTATTTTTATTGTCATAGGCTAAAATTATACTTAATATAATTTTAGCCTAAGTAATATTATAGTGTCTTAGCGACAAAAATGCTAGCCTCTGAGAGAACTTTATAAGTTTTATCAGAAAACTGTGCAGGAAGTTTACCAAAAACTTTCCTTTATCAAAAACTTTCCTGTATATGAATATTAAATATTAGATTAAGGCCCTGTATTTAGAAAAGCAGAAAATATTGCGATGGATTATCATTTGACATTATTGAAAGTTCTTATGAAAAAATTTTATTTATTTTTATTTTTTATTATTTAAAATTTAAAACCATTCTGAAACGAAAAAAGTATGCGAATAGATTTTTGTTGTGAAATTTTCGAATTTTATACAAGTCTTTATTATAAAATTGTCTTTGGAATGGTAATGAAAAAATAGATTTTGATTCAAATATCTTATTATTCTCTTATCACTTAGCCTCCATCATATTATTATTTAAAAAAAGAAGGATGATATTTTTATTTTAAAACACGGAAAATTTAGCAGTATTGCTTATTGTTTTGATATTTTTCAAATCAAATAAGATAGAGAACAATTTTCGAGAAACATTAAGCATTTCTTTTTCTATAATCTTGGATATAGGTAATGTAAAATGTAAAATAAAATTATTTAGGCTTCTTTGTAGGTTTGTCCATATTTATTTTATTATTTCTTTTCCTAGTTTTTAATTTTTGCTAGATATGGTAGATGACGCCATATCTTATATTAGCATACTGCCTAGCATTGCTCGAGAATGTTTTATTTAGGTCGATGATGATATCATAACATCGTAAGCTAATAGTGATGTCATGCATTTTTACGTCATTGTGACGCCATACGTCGATGTTTCGTGATATATCCATTGTTATGTCAAGATAATATCATGTCGTTGCAATGATATTATAATCTTTGGGATTCTGTGATCAATACCAGAATTATTATTCTAATGATGATATTGCATAAACTATGATATCAACTTTATGTCCACATACTAGCTACACAATACCACATATGTACTTATAGGCTCTGCTTAACCCGGTAAGCAGACTATGCACCACACCGTGGCGTCTTCGGAAGAAGGGCGCCAAAATTATCATTTTCTAAATGCAGGGATACTGTCTTGTAAAGGCACTAAGTAGAAAGCTGCATCGAGGTGCTGGAGTCTTAGAGCCGGTACTGATGGTATGCCACATATGTCGTTAAAATATCTTTTACTGAATATTTAGCATTTATTTATTGCAATTAATGTTCATATTTTCGATTTATTTTGATATTTCATATTTGAACATCTCAGAATTACTATCTCGAACATTAATGGTATATTCCAATATTAAACCTTTTCTGTTAATCTAAACATGAACGAAAATCAAAAGAATCAAACACATATTTTTGTTAGGACTCTAAAATCCCCCAATTCCTGGGGCAAATTTACTCGGTACTATATATTATACATAGGACATTTAGGATATCACTTTGTAAAGTTTAGTCCCGATAAGTCAAACGATGCAGAATTTATAGGGACAGTCATAACAGACAAACATTTGATTTTATAAATTTATCATTTTTCCATTTTTTAGCATAGTTCCTTTGTTTAGTTTTGCAAGAAAGGAATCAAGAGGATTCACGCATGGCGATTTTGAAGATTTTATGACATGTTTCACAATTATTGAAATTGAAGCAGTAATCGACAGTGTAATGAATGTTTCAAGTTGCTGTCAAGATATCCAGTTTTGTAGAAAGAATATCTGATCATATTTTGAAAAATTGGAGCTGTAAATTGAGAGGAATGAATTTCTTCTATTTCAATACTTGTGAAACATGTCATCAACCAGATAGTCCATCTTTACCATTCTTCAATATGCTACTATTTTCCCATTTTTGTCTGAACCAATAATCATCCTTCAGGTACATAATAGTTTCAATTAAACATGAACTATATCACTTGAAAATGATATAAATACCAATTATTTTGTGAACTTTGAACTTCTGCAGCTTTCGACTCATCAGTGGTTCGCCGATAAACGTCGTTTATATTTGATCGCAATTGAAGTCAATTTCAATCAAATATGTGTTTTCAGTTAAAATTCAGCAAATATATTTATCACTGAAACTTTCGAAAAATAAATATCAATCTAATAAAGTACTTATTTTTAAATCTGTTTTTATATAAAAAAAATTATTATATGTATATTCATTTTGTCTCGATTATTCAAAATGAACGAGACCAAGGTATCGAATTATCAAAAATTCTCACAAGAAACCTTCACAATTTTGTGAATTTAATTTCTGAAAATGCATAGCACCAATCGATCGAACACTTCAAGAAACTTCTAAACAGACAACATTTATCGGCGAACCACTGATGAGTCGAAAGCTACAGAAGTTCAAAGTTCACAGAATAATTGGTATTATATCATTTTCAAGTGATATAGTTCATGTTTAATTAAACTATTATGTACCTGAAGGATGATTATGTGGTTCAGAAAAAATGGGAAAATAGTAGCACATTGAAGAATGGTAAAGATGGACTATCTGATTGATGACATGTTTCACAAGTATTGAAATTGAAGAAATTCATTCCTCTCAATTTACAGCTCCAATTTTTCAAAATATGATCAGATATTCTTTCTACAAAACTGGATATCTTGACAGCAACTTGAAACATTCATTACACTGTCGATTACTGCTTCAATTTCAATAATTGTGAAACATGTCATGAACCCTATAGTCCAACTTTACGATTCTTCAATGTGCTACTATTTTCCCATTTTTGTCTGAATCACACGATCATCCTTAAGGTACAGAATAGTTGCAATTAAATATGAATTATGTCCATTGAAAATGATATAATAACAGTTATTCTGTGAACTTTGAACTTCTGTAGCTTTCGTCTCATTAGCGATCCGCCGATAAATGCTGTCTGTTTAGAGGTTTCTTGAGATACTCTATCGAATAGTGCTATGTATTTTCAGAAATCAAATTCACAAAATCGTGTATGCTCTTGTCAGACTATGCAGAATATGCTATATATTTCTTTTAAAGAAGATAACTCGAAAAGTGTAATCTTATATAGAAGAGGATTCATGAGGGATATTATAATAGATATAGCTCTTTTCAAGCATATTAGAAAAAAATATTTAAATTTTTTAACCTTTAAAATAAGAAAATACAATTTCCAGATTGGTTTAATAATTAAATTATAAAGGTAAATAGAAATGTAAATTTAAATAACAAATGATTTTAGAGATATTCAAAGCAGCTTTTTGATATGTTAAGAAGTTTATATCGCTGGAAGTACTTGTCAAATATGAAAAATAGCATTATTATATCTTTCTAGATTTATGTTACAAATTATAATCTCCGTTAGAAAATTTCTTACTTCTAAATAAATGGCTATAACATTATTTATTATCGATAAAAGATTTAACACCTATATATTTTATTTTGTTAAATAAGTATATCATCTATGTAATTAAGTTAGTTATCAATTAGTTATATATCGTTCATATCGTTATAATTTTACAATTATAACTTATCAGATAAGAATTATTGTATTTATATAGGGAATATATAAAAAGTATCTTAAAATTAATTATAAATTTATTACATTTCGAAGCATTGGAATGTTTTCGAAGATGTGAGTGAATTATTTGTCGTTGTTCCTGCTTTATTGGGTTTAAAGGGAAACTTGGAAATGACTCTAGCATCTAGATTGTCTACTCAAGTAAGTTATTTTATATTTTTGAATAAATTTATGTTTAATAATTAATAGCAAATATTTTTTTAATTTAGGCTAACATAGGTAATTTAAATTCTATAAGAAATGCTTTGATAATGGGTTGGGGCAATATGGCATTGAAACTGGTAAGAGAATTTATTTTTATTTATTTAAATACTAAAACGCGTTTTGTAATTATGTGATAGTATAGAAGTTTATAAACAATATCTTACTGTTCTAGTGAATGATTAATAAAAATTATAATTTTATATGAAAATCGTATTATTATTATTAGAAATATTGTGAATATTGCTATTTATTACACACTGAATATTATTTTTAAAAACAACGGAAGTTTCAAAGTTACACTAAGATCATCTTAGATATCATTATTGACATATAAAATGAAGGTCACAACATTTAAAATTATTTATTTAATGAATACAGCAACTTGTTGACCAAACCACAAGATACTGTTATTTGTTTCAGGCAAAACAAAGAAAAACGTTTAAGAACTACAGTACTGTATTGTAAAAATTATTAAAGTTCGTTGCTAATCGAATTATAAAGTTCTGTGATTTCACTGTTCTAATTCTATAAACATATAAAAATTCTGACAATATGGGTATTCTATACGAAACATTTCTGCCAAACGAATTATTAAGTATTAATCCTGTAATATAAGCTTATACCAATTTAATTTCGCTAAATCTTAAGAGACTATATGTACAGTATAGCTATCAAATACTTTTAAAGAATATAAGTTTGCATTGAGAAATGAATGAATTAATATTCTGCAAAACATTGAAATGATTAATGCTAATAATTAATGTTTATTAACAGAAGTTGCATAAATTGAAATTCCATAATTTAATTGACTCTTTGGCATGAAACCATGTACGGAGTGCAGAAGAGTGAGAAATATTTCGTAAAAAATTCCATGTAAAGGATTTAATTCTGTTTAATTTAACTGTTAGCATACGACTATGATATTTGAAAATTAATTTAATATCAAAATATATTCTCAAACTCATGAATCTATTCAATATGAAAATCATTACTATCATTTTTATTGGATTAGGAGAATTTTATATAAACTGTTTTGTCACAATTAATTTTAAAATTAATTGAATTCAGCCAATTAATCAATGTATATTCAGATATAGAAAAGAAGAGTTGCTTATTTTCAATCCTCATTATATCTTATAACTAAAGAAGTAAGGTGGAGTGAGATAAGTGCAGAGTGGTTTTTGCGAAGTTGGACTTTACACTCAAGTATTTTAACCTATCGTATAAATATTTAACAGTGTCGGTAACAATCGCATTGCGCAGTTACTACAGTATAATTCATCCTTGAAATTTTTAAATTTGCTACAAAATTGTACAAAATGTCTGCTATCCTGCACTTACACCGAAACGAAAAGAGCATACGTGCAAGTTAAAAACGCTTTGAAGTTTAGTTATACAAGCTAATTAGCAAGAGAAGAATTAGGAACAAATTTGCTATAAAATTCTTTTTACCACATTAAGATAGATTGTTTTGTTTTAGAGTTATCCTTTGTTAAACAAACAAGGATTGATCTCTGAAGTGTGAGAGGTGGTATAGTGGAAATAAAACAAAAATATAAAATGATGTAAGTACACAAATTGCTTAATAACAATTTGTGTACTTATATTCGCTATACCTCCTCTCACATTATTTACTTTACATCACTTTTTATTTTTTCAAAGTAGCAAAGCACACATTTTGTTGTTTAATATAACAAAATGCTTTTAGCAAATAAAAAATGGTTGATAAGAAAATTTTAATTGATATCTTTGCATTTATCAATCATCATCTCGACAACGTTCACATTTCGTTCATTTCTTTTGAATAATCGTCCCTGTTGGCTTTTCTGATGTAGCTGCGAACCATGTTATATGCAAGAAATAAAAGTTAATAAACAAATTAAAATGTAGAACAAGAAAAAATAAAACTGAACGTGTTGTGTGGCAAGAAAAGCCTAATACACAATTAGCCCAAAGTGATGATCTGCACTTGCCCCATGCAACAATATTTACAGGTCAAGAGTGTACCAAGGTTTTTCTCAAAAAATTTTAAAATATCAATAAATATTGTTTATTTGTTGTAAACTTTAATCAATATTTTTCATATTTACCAAAACAATAGCTCCTAATATGAAGTTATCCTAAGATTTATTGCACTTTTATCTCACTATCAAAGTTGTATGTGCTGTTCAGACGCGACGCTTCTGTAAAGGTCATGTAAAACTGGAATCGCATCAGTCATCGTGCGATATTTATGTCGTAGACTGATATTAACTTGTAATAGATTACTACAATATCAAATAGCAAAATTTCATTAATCTTATAAAAAAAAGCTTGTTAATGTATTTGCCCCAACTACGCTCTTACCCCACTCCACCTTAATAAAATAAATGCTTCGTTGACGTACATAATAAAATGTAATGCACTTAAAATGAATCTTGCGGCATTCCAACATTGAAAATAAAAGAATTTGCAATTATTCCATTAATTTTTAATAATACGATTAAACTATATTAATAACACGATGATAATCTAATCAATAATGCAAACTTCGATATTAAAATGACTGGTCTTACTTGTTAGTGAATCAAAATTTGATGATATATAAGTAGCAGATATAGATCGTATTATAATAATCAAAATTCTTAATCAAATAGTTTGAGAATTGGAATAAATTTAAGATCTTTTTATTGCATAATACAGTACAGTATTAATGAAATTTTTTGACTGAAAGTGGATAATTTTATGAATAGTTTTTTCAGTTAAATAAACTGTTAGAGTTGCTATAGGCCGATATGCATTCGGAACATACTGACTTTTTCCTTTTAATTAAAACTATTTGGTTAGTAGTCAAAATCATGCGGCTCAAAAAATAATTAAAAGAATTGTTGTTCCTTTGGCAATGAAAATATTTGGAATCGATGTTTTAACTGTTAAGTTTAAAATTTTAAATAAAATTATCATTTATATAAAATATCTTTATTAATATTTAAAATTATTTTCAATTAGGCACAAGCTTCAGTTATGGGACTTATTACAGCTATATTTGCTGTAATTGTTGACAGCATTAATATGGGAAGGTTTGATTACCAACATGCTCTGCTGATTGGTTGTAGCAGCGTATCGACTGCAGCCATTACTACTATCGGATTAGGTAGGTTTAAAAAGGAAAATACGCTAATATTGATAAAATTTAATTATTTGTTACTTACTTTTTCAAAATTTTCTAGGCACAATTACTACCACAGTTGTCTTCGTATCTTACCGTTGTAATATTAATCCCGATAACATTGCTACACCAGTGGCTGCCTCTTTAGGAGATATAACAACTTTAGGAGTACTAGCAATTATTGCTAGCAAACTCTATTTAAATCTGGGTAATTAGTATTATCGATAAGAATTTTCCTGTTGTCTTATAAAAGGATTAATAACATCATTGTTCTTGTGACTTTAGAGAAAATCGCCATTCCGGCAACTATAATGGGGATTTTAATATTCTTAGTTCCTTTTTGGATATTTTTTGCTAAAAAAAATATCTATACTAAACAACTAATTTTGACTGGATGGCTCCCTGTTATTGCTGCTGTTGCTATTACAAGGTAAATTATTATTAAATATTGCATATTTGAAAAAATCTAAACAAATTATATTCATCTTATGGTTAACTGTAAATTAGTAAGAACTTACTATTTATAACTGCAGAAAGTTTTCAAAGTTTTAACCGAATCATGATATGGCCAACCAAAATTTTGCTCTGATCCAAAACTAGAAATGATCAATTATATAAGTCACATAAAAAATTAAATAAAAATTATCTTTAAATAGATATAAGCTTATTTTTTTCCGACAATATGCATAACTGCAATTTTTGTAATGCTTTATATATTATTTTAATGTAAAATTTTTTTTCCAAACTTCATTTTTTGAAATTTATTAAATCATTTTCACATGATGTGCTATTCTTAAGTTTTTATACAAGATATACTGTACACTTATTTTTATATAATAAAGGCACGATGTTTGCTTTTTCAAAAATTATTTTTCGAAAAAATAAGTTTTGCATAGAAAAACGTTAATTGATGGCCTTATGGTTAAAATCCATAACTAGTTTCCTGTTTATGATAGAATAAGTATTGAATTAGCCTATTAATAAATTATTAATTAGTATACAGTATACTATATGCCTATTATATATCGAATTTTGTTTATATGAATAAAAAACAATATTTAAACGATTTAAATTTTATTTTTTATTGTTTTTTTATTTATTTTAATTCAATTATGAATATAATTTCATCAAAAAAAATTAATAATTTCATTAAAAAATTACTCACATTTAATATAATAATGATAATTTTTGTTTTCAATTAGTCACAGTAATGCTATTATATATACTCAGTCCTCGATTCACACGGTAGATACGTTCCTGGAAAAATCGTGCAAACCAAAACCGTGTAAAACAAGACCCGGAATTAATACAAAATAGAATGATATGTTCAGTTAAAACTGTAAACCGTGTAAATCGATCTAAAGAAGATAATGAAAAGTCGAGGATATGTTCTTTATAACCGTGTAAAATGAGATTAGGATTAAAGGAAAAAAAGGGGATTGGTTCATTAATTTTTAGACCCAATTTAATGCTTATATTTTTTCAATTTATTTTTGAAAATGAAAACATAAACATTAATTAACACCGAATACGGTACAAGAAAAAAATTAACAATATTCCGTACAAATAAATAAGCTGCAAGCCTGAGTTGAGTTTAGATCAACTGAGAGACTTGGACAGTAAAAGTTAATAGTGAGCGATAAATTGTGAAAGTGAAAGTGGAGGACCCCGGTGCCTGTGGGTCGGTCAAGCAAGATCGATTCTTGCACAAACATATTCCTCTCACCATCACACGGGAGAAGAATAATTGTTGAGCCAATTTATCTGCACACGTTCTTATCAATCTCGCTAACGTGTGTAGCCACTTTTGTGATACTCGCACAAAGAATATATTCGTGTTCTGTGGTGCATCGCAATTCGACACTAATCCGTCGCCGAAGTAATGTCGAATTGAGAAACTGTCAAATTGAGGGACAATATTTCCCATTTAAGACTAGATAAAATAGAATAATTCGTTATCGGCCCATCCCACTGTCCTAACGTGTGAGGTGAGAGAGATATACTATTTTATTTACTTTATTATATGTGTTTTACTATTATATAACACACTAAATTCAAAATTCACTAATTTATATACAACACACACAATTTATTAGCCCTTGGTTGTTGGAATGATGCTATTTTATACACAAAACACAATTTATTAGCCCTTAAATGTTGGAATACTATTTTATACACAACACATAATTTATTAGCCCTTGGATGTTGGATTGAAGATATGTGTTTTACTATTGTATAACACACTAAATTATAAAATACACTATTATGTGTTTTACTATTGTATAACACACTAAATTACAAAATACACTATTCACACATAATTTATTAGCCCTTAGATGTTGGAATGAAGTCTTCCAGCAGACTACACAATTTATTATTGGATGTTGGAATGAAGTCTTCCAGCAGACACCTAACAAACTAAATTACAAAATACACTATTTTATACACATCACACAATTTATTACTAAATTACAAAATACACTATTTTATACCACACATAATTTATTAGCCCTTAGATGTTGGAATGAAGTCTTCCAGCAGACCAAGACCACTTGAATGTTGGAACGAAGTATTCCAGCATTCACCCTAGCACTCATAATCTTCTCTCTCTGTTGCAAAACGTTGCCACAGTTGTCCTATGAACGCCATACTTGAGTTACATTTTAATCGTTCTACCTTTCTGCACTTTATCTACAATTTTTTTTTGTCTCTTGGCTCAATCGAGTGTTCTTCTTTTCGGAATTATTCCTTTGGTCAGTTCTCTTTGAAACCATCCTTACATTCACTGAAAAAAAAATAATAATTACAAATTTTTTATTTTCTGAAAAATTTAGAATTGAAAATTAACACAAACAACACGGGCAAACACCAAAGTAGCCCAAAAAGAACTGATAAATAGCGAATGACATCACATAATTCCATGCACGCGCATGCGCCAACCCGCGAAACTCAAATGTCGAATTGCGAGGCACTACTGTATCAAAATTATTTTAAAAAATATACTTTTCTTGTGTTACTTTCTTAGTTTTTGTTGTAATGCATAGAGTTCAAAAGCATCCGTAAAAACTAATTTTTTCATTAGAAGCATTAGAAAATAATTCGTCTTATGATTTAATAAATTTAAATAATTTTCTTTAAAACAAGTATTTTATCAAACTGATTGTTAGCTAACAACCTATTACATCAGAATGTTACAAAATATTAGATACCTACTTTATTAATTTTGTAAAAACAAATTTACAACTTAATGTGAATGGTGAATTTTACTATGATCGTGGTTAATTACATCATCAAAATTTGTTGTAATCTCGTTAGTATACACGTATTCTGTACGGAGTATCCAATATTTTATTTCTTCTTTTTGACTAGAATTTTACCAATGGGGGCCTTGAAACTGTAATGTATTCGAATTTATGCGGCGGGCTGTACAAGATGCCTTGGCGGGCCGACTTTTGCCTACCCCTGCTTTACAGTATAGCATACATATATCAGAACAGCAGTCCGTCTGCTGTTCTGATTTTCTATCTTGAGTTTTCTGTAAAACGCAATGTACACAGCTCACTGTACAGTATCCTTATTTGCTCGGTACGCAATAAATGATGGAAACGATCTACGATCCACGATACAATAAATGATATTTACGATCTTAAATTTTTTACAACTAGGTATGAACCAAGTTTAAAGAGACACGATTAACCGTTAACTTCATCTCTTCCACCCATCGGTTACAAATGAATCCAGAGAGCTTTTAATACTGTATATATAGTATTGATGAGCTTTGGGATGTAAGTCACCTTACGTGCTTCTGGCGGATTAACGAGAACAAATACAATACCAAATAAATATTTGTTTAGACGTTTCTACTGGCGGATGGCGTCTTATCGAGGTTTACCTATTCCATTAATATAGGGAAGATCCGTTCCTCCAAATTTCTTGGCGGTTAGCGAGAGTGGCGGCTTAACGGAGTGCGTCATATAGAGGTTTTACTGTAGTTAAATACTATCAATCAACTGTCATATTGCGACTGTATTTATTTGATTTTGGATCTGAAAATATTTATCTCTACGAAATACACTTCTTACATCGTTTAACTATAATTTTTGTGGTTCTTTAATAACGTTACATGAAGAAAACATAGATTGAAAGATTATTAATTAACTCAGTAAATCTAAGATATTAAGAGAAATGCTACAATGAAAGGATATGATAAGAAATATGTATATTTATTTAAAATTTGGCCTTAAATATTTATCAATGAAAAAAAATTATCATAAATTAAAAAAATATTTCGAAATATGATAACAATATCCAAGAAAACTCATTGTTGAAATAATTATACAATAAATTTATTGTTGGTGGAAAATTCATCAAATCACTGGTGAAAAGAGATACAGAGCTCAGTTTATTTTAAATTCGAGCAAATTCAGGTAAGAAATTTATTTTCTTATTGTGTCAACTAACTTTCGTTGTTATTATAAGAAAAAAAAAGTGAATTTGTAAGGAAATGAGATAATTTTCGCCATTAATTATAATTATGTCGAACTTATCTTTAATAAAATTTGAAATGGGGGCAGTCCCTTATGAAATCATTTTAAAATATAGAAAACATTAGAAGGATTTATAATTTCAGTAATGATTTTTCGATTATAAAACAATGTGAATTATATATAATTACAAGAAAATATTATACTTATCACCTATTCGAAAGTAGAATGAGCACCTGCACGATGTTATGTATTTTTTGCAAATGTTTATTAATGAAATTCGTATCTATGCCATATTGGTGCATTAACTTATCAAGTAATCAGATATTATACTTCGCTAGTAGTTTAAATTCAGATTTTTAAAATATATATTTTCTGTGTAACCGATAGTATGATTTGCTATTAATGAATTAAGGAGGAGTTAAGTAAAGACATCTTAAGAGCGATTTTCCTTTAAATTTTATATTTACAAGACATTCACAGGACATCTCCATAACTATAGGATTCCCAAAGCAGTGATAATTAATTAGTTAGTTAATATAAAATAAGTACTGAATTATTATTCATTTATGCATATATTCTACATGATTTATTGTGTAGACGAATTTATTATTATAACAGAAAACCAAGATAGTATCCAAACTTTGCTACTTCTTAATTGAAACGTCTTTAGATTGCCTTACAACTGTAAAAATATAATGAAAATAGTATAGATGTAGAAATAAAGGTACACAACGCTATATATATAATTTTAAAGCGATTTTGTTTCTTAAAAATTCAAAATAATTAATACAATTATGTACTATATAAAGTCGCAGCATATAGTGTACTTTTCTAAAGGGCGTTAACAATTTTTCAACAAGAGAAAATTACGATGAGGAATCCGATGCGTTAGAAAATATGATTTTTTATAATATATAAAAATATATAAGTATAATATACAGTCAAACCTCGATAATATGCCCCCGTTAAGCCGCCACCCTCGCTGATCGCCAAAATATTTTGCGGAACTTATCTTCCCTATGTTAATGAATAGGCAAACCCCGATAAGACGCCATCCGCTACTAGAAACGTCTAAATCAGTGGTTCCCAACGTGGGGCGCACGCCCCACAAGGAGGCAATTTAATTTTTAAGGAAATGGTTCCCAACGTGGGCGCATACCCCACAAAGGGGCAATTTGATTTTTAAGAAGGGCAATTCGAGAATGAGTTATTAACAGTGACTTTTTTGCATTTCTTATGGTTCTAGGGGCTCATATATAGTATATGAATGTATATTGTGACATACACATTTTTAAAATTAAAATCAGAATGTACATAATGGTTTTGAAACTTTAATTGTTGTTTTTTCATATCATTTCATATTATTATTATTTTTTAACAATTTCATAGTGATTTCTTCCTCAGTACTTCAACTGTCCTTTTGTTCTTTTATTTTTCTCTTTCATGGAATTTTTAAGGAGGCAATTCGACAATGAGTTATTAACAATGATTTTTTTTTGCATTTCTTATGATTTTAGGAGCTCATACATAGTATATAAATATATATTGTGACATACACATTTTTAGAATTAAAATCAGAATGTACATGATGGTTTTGAAACTTTCTTTGTTGTTTTTTCATATCACTTCATAATATTATTATTTTTTTTAACAATTTCTTAGTGATTTTCTTCCTCATTACTTCACGTGTCCTTTTGTTCTTTTATTTTTCTCTTTCGTGGATGCCATATTCTTTGGAAGCTTGTTTAGACCAAGATTGCCATTTAGGCTTTACTCCATGTGAATAGGAGTTCACTTTTTGAATAATAAAAATTATATGTCATGAATAGGAGTTCACTTTTTGAATAATAAAAATTATATGTCACAGGGGGCAATCATGGTTTTAGAGATGCTTAAGTGGGACATGGCCAAAAAAGGTTGGGAACCACTGGTCTATGCCAAACTCCATGCATATGAGTGGATTTAGAGTAAGGCAGAACCAGAGTGGGCTCAAGGAATTGCCCTGAAAAATACCTCATCTAATGTGTATGGGTTCTATGGCTATATGATTTTTATTTATAGTAATATGTAATATTGTTCTCCAGTGTGCATTATGTTGCATAGGAATGGTATGTATTTGGTATTGATTTTATAAAGTTGCAATGTCTGTATGAGCTATGAATGTGGTATGCTATTGAATGCCTTTTTGTAATCTATGTAAGCTGTGTGTAAGTGTCTACATGGACAAAAAAAGGTTGGTAATCACTGGTCTAAACAAATATTTCTTTTGGTATTGTATTTGTCCTCATTAGTCCGCCAGGGGCATGTAAGGTAACTTACCTATACATTTGCGTTAAGGAATCGATTTTCATTTGAATTTGTTTAGTGGATCTTTCAATACCAAATTCCTTTAAACCTTCTGCCATTTTGTCAAAAACGCATTTATTTCTCTTCATTGATCTCATATCCTGATAATTGTTTTCCCAAAAATCTATTAAAATATTCGTTTCTTCTATCGTCCAATTCATTCTTTTCGCTATGTTTACATCTCGAAATTTGGATGTTGCCAGTTTGGCTTGCTAAAGTACTTTAAAGGACATTCGTTAACTTAAAGTCTTTTAACTTTTAACGTACTTTAATATTTTGGGTGTGGAAAGCATTATTCCGTTAAATTCTACCTTAAAGTCCTTTAAGCGGTCTAGTCTGTAACGGGTATTACATCCCGAAGTTCATCAGTACTATATATCAGAGGTGGCCAAATTTCGTGTCAGTACGAACCACATAGGAGAATCTCAAATACAGTGATACCTCGGTTCACGAACACAATCCGTTCCTTGATCCTGTTCGTGATCCGAAAAGTTCGTAATCCGAATCAATTTCGATAGTGAGTCATGAAGACAGGTAAAATGTTTGTACCAGAAATTTTGGATGCCATCTACACCAGGGATTTTCCAGTTGTGTGTGCATTTTATTGTGTTTGTGAGTTCTTCAGGGCATTTCTGGTACGTCTGCTGTGTGTGTCTCCTGTGATCCAGCTGGCTTTCTGGTTGTGTGTAACTGGGACTGCCCACAGGGCAGACCAGAAACTAGTGAGTGATTGTTGTGTTGGTATTTCAATGTTTTGTGTTTGTCTAGGATCTTTAGTGTTTATGTTTTTGTAGAATATATTTTTGTTGTTTGTGAATAGTGTGTTGTCTTGTTTATGTGCTAGACTGGTTTTGTATCATTTCAAGATTTGTGAGTTTGTTGCAAGTTTCTGTTTGTGTGTCTATGTATTCTTTAATGTGTGTGTTGTGATTTTCATGGCATGTGTGTGTTTTAAGTTTTCTGAAAATCTTTCTAATAGATTTCATAAGTTTTGTGGATGTGTTGTTTTTTGTGTATTGAGTGAGTCTACCTAGTTCTGTTCTAATTTTGATTATTTGTTTTTTGAGTTGTTTTCCCAGGCAGGTTTTAAGTGGTGTTGTTTGTTTGTGCCCAGTTTATTTGGTTGTTTTAAGAGCTAGGAGTGTAGTGACAGTGACAGCAGCTGAATAACTAAGTGTGTGTATTTCTATGAGTGTTGTTTCAGCATTAAAGTTTTGGTAGAATGTGTATATTCATACAATGTAATGCATTGTTTGACTGTTGTGAGTTGTGGAGTTTAGGAATGCGTGGGATCCATATCTGTGAATTTGGTTAATGTTTCCTGGAGTGTGTCAGTGAGTTTATTTATTAGTTCTGTGTCAGTGTTGTTAATGGGCAGTGTGTTGTCGTCAATGGATGTTATATCTGGTGTCTATTCCACTTTGTGTTCTATTGGTGCGTGTGAATCGGTTTCATGTTGTGATATTTGCTGTGCTACCTCAGTTTTAATGCTTTCTAATGTACTGTGTGGTATTAGGTTTTTGTGGATGATGGTTCTTCTTTGATCTGCTATGCATTGTTCTGTAACTGTGATGTTTGGATATCTGCTTGTGAATTTGTCATAGAGTACCCTTCTATACCCTGTAATGTCAGTTTCTAATTTTGTAATTGTGTAGTATGTATGCTTGATGAATTCGTTCATATCTGTTGTCCATTTCATGCATTGGCGTGGTTTTCCAGCCTTGGTAGTCTCTTGTTGAGTTTCCAGAGAAAAACTTTGGCTGGTTGGGTTCTGATGTAGTGATCTGTTTCCTATTGTGGATATGTGTATTGCAGTAGCCAGGCTTGGGTTGGTGCTGCTTTCACCACCAGTGGCCAAGGGAGACTGTAGTAAACTTCCCGAATGTGAGCCCCTGCCTAACTCACAGATGCAGACCTTGTGAACCCGGGCAAGGTCCGAGCTGGTATGCTTTCATGTTCTGTTTTGTATCATTGCATACTAATAAAACACCACAGAGGTGGGAACACCTGCTAGCATTTTGTTGAGCATAATGGAGTATCCTTCTAGCCCAGGGTGACTCTACTAGAAAAAGATTTTTGACTTGCATTGCCTATTCCATCCATGTACACCCCTCTGCCACTTTGAGCCAGCTTAGCAGGATTCAGGGGGGTTATTATTATTATTGTATTATATTAATTATAGACAGTTTTTATTGCTAATATTAATTTATATTTATAAATCATTCCTGAAAATCAAGAATATTTGAGTAAATAATTTATGTTTGTGATAAGAAAGGTTCTTCATTTGATACTTTTTATTTTTTGTTAATTAAGAAGTTATCTAATGTCATTTGTCTTTTCCTCTTTTGTTCAACAAGCAGTTATTGATAACCGTGCATCGCAACCCATGACACTTCATCTTGCCTTTGAACTTCTTTATTAAAATATGAATCATTTTGTATAAACTGATCCATAATTTCCATAATAGTAGCTAAACTTGTTTTGAGAAAATCCATTGCAAGTTCTTTTTTCTCTTCATTTTTAGAAATGCAAACTTCCTCATCTTCATGCGATTTTGGATTTATGTGAATATAACAGTTTGAAAACTGCACCAAAGTGAATCTAAACAAAAAATATTGAATTTGGAAAAATTGTGTTTATATTGAAACAGTGTTAAACGGGGTCTTACTGTACATTATTTATTAACTTTTTTGCTAAACAACTATAGTTAGAATTAGTATATTTTGTGTGTGGCCCGAGACAATTTTTTCTTCAAATGTGGTACAAGGAAACCAAAAGGTTGGACATCCCTGATCTAAGCTAACAATGGCATATAACTGGTATTTATTACCAATATTACTCTGTCAGTAACATGTTTTAATGCATTTCTGACTGTTGATTTTTAGTAATTAAACAATGCTTGCTATTTCGTAATTGATGTTTTGCTTCTATTTAGCTTAGTTAAGAAGTTAAAGTTTTAACTTTTCTAATTATCCATTAGAAGTGCTGCAATTGCTATAATATGATTGGGCCTGCCTTCATGCTACTTTCAAGGATCTTTTCTTATAGTATATCTGTCAGAAGACTAACAAAATCGATATTAATTAAAAAACTGTTAATAACTTTAAATGCAATATCTTGCTCTAGGAACAATTGAAGATGACATACAATGAACTTCTCAAACAATTCCATTTGACAATTCATATCATCATCTAATGATTTCTGCACTGAATATAGATTATGTGGATAGAATTCATATCTTTTGCACATTTGCACTACTACTATTTGTGGTGCACTAATTTCTTGTGCAGTCTATTACATTGAAACAATATGGGCTTTCATTTATCTTTACTAGTATATTATATACAGTAATACCCTGACCTACGTAAATTCAGAGATATGTAACTTCTCATCCTGCCCCCTCACCCATTTGTTTGTTTCACAGTTTCATATTGCATATATGTGTATGTATATATTTCATTTGCTGATCTAGTGATTAAGAGTCTTTAATTACAACTTCATATTATAAATTAGTGCAACTTATAAAAAGGATATCGTTTTCAATTAGTGCGAGCAAATATTCGATAATGCAAGTTGTAAGCATAGACTAGTCTTACTAAGGGCGTGTTCATAAAGTCTAACACGTTAAACTCGTTTTTAACGAAGCGGTCAAAAAGTAATTTTATTATGCAGTGCGCATGCTCTATAGCTGACGTATCGCACGAAAGTCTAATGAAGCTAACGAAAGAAATAGCAAGTTTACTTCGTGAAAAACATGGCGGCCCCTAGTGTAACACGTGTGTAAATTGTGGTATATAAAGAGACAAAAAATGGATAATGTTGTATGTGATAAATAATAGAAATTTATTTTAAGGAAATTTTTTTGATAAAATTTATTTATTAGATGATATTTTACTATTAATCATTTCAGAATTCGAGTGTCTTATACTCTAACTGAAAATTTGTTAAATAAAATTAAGTCTAGTTAGTTAATTAGTTAGAATTATGCAATGCTCTATTTTTTCATTAGAATTATCCAAAAAAAATGCATCTTCCAAACATTTGAAAACTTCTATTAAAACTTCCTTACAGACAGCCATGTTGTCTCTCCAACTGACCGGTCAAAAAGTATATACGATAATGAGGCTAACTCAACGTGAGAAAAGTTTAACACGTTAGACTTTTTGAACGTGCCCTAACATGTCCATCCCCTTTTATGATGTCAATTAACAAATTACCATTAATTTTCGGTTAGTAAAACCGGACGAGGAGCAGTCCAAGAACAGTCACTTGGCTTTGAAAGGGTGAAACAACAGAAAGATGGGCTTTTTGCCGTTAGCTATTTAACATTATTATTATTCAGCTTTGTTATTATATACATACAGTATAGTACAGAATTTTCTCTTTTAAAAAGTATCGAAATGAATGAAAGGAAGAACACTTTTGAAGATAAAAAAGGAAACGAAAAAAAGAAGAGGTTAGTGATTATGCTAGAGCAAAAAACGGATGTGATTGAGCGACATAAATGCAGTGCTCAACTCCTTAACAAACTAAATACTGCTTATATTTAACTGAATATAGTTCATTCATCAGTTAAGCACACGATAACATAGAAAAGAAAACTTAACAATGGCATTGGCACAAAGAGTATATGAAACAGATGTAAGTGTTCTATGGAAAGAAGCCAAAGTTTATAGAAAACTGCAGGAAGCTGTGAGAGCTAGCGAAAACGAAGAAGTTATTAACTATAAACAAGCAGAAAATATGATGAAGGCTTGGAAGTATGTGCTAAAAGAAAAATATTGCGAATAATCCGGCATACTACGTTTATATATATAAGACCTAATGAACTATAATAATAATCAACAGCCAGGGTGATTGGTATAGATAATAAGATATTAATATTATGCATTTAATGTATTTTGTTATAGCAGAGTTTATGTGATATAAATGTATATTATATAATATGTCACGTATAAATTTGTTTGGCTTTTTCAGTATTTGAATCACAAGAAAAACAAATCTGAATATATTTTCATTCTTTGTGTATATATTATATCATCATCATCATCAATTACAAATTTTACTTTTATTTTGCCATTGAATCTACTTAAAATCATAATAGTTTCAATTATGATATAATTTTGTTTAATAAAGATTTTATGTAAATATCAAAAAAAGGCTTTATTAATATTATTCTTTACAAAAATTTTCTTGTATGATCACCTTTGCTACTTGTAATAAAATTCAAAAATCAAATATCAGATTATTCAAATTTTTATTCTTTAATAGAAAAATTATAATGTATTTCTATTAATTTTGAAATTATTTCATGGTCTCATTGCATGATGACACTTTTTCAAAATTTTAAATAGCTGCTACTTTTGAAAGTAGCTGATGTGCACAAATTATATACAGTACTCATTAAAAATAAATTGTTTTTTTTTATAAAACATAGACATATCATTAGTATAGTAAAAGATTTATCCATACAATCCCATATTTAATTGAATATATCAGTTTTATTTA
The DNA here is from genome assembly GCA_000484575.1 of Olivierus martensii. Lineage (NCBI taxonomy): Eukaryota > Metazoa > Arthropoda > Arachnida > Scorpiones > Buthidae > Olivierus > Olivierus martensii. Next base: position 25,806 of record AYEL01066126.1, read on the forward strand.
ATTTATCTAAATGTTTTTAATATGGAAATTCTAGGCAGAAAAAAAAAGTCTGTAGATTTTTATAATAGTAAATAATCTAATAATATGATGATAATACAGGTAAGTTATAGACTTACTCAAATATAAAAATGCTGTACTTGTTTTGTCAAACATAATCAGTATAATAAACACTTAATTGATTGAAATCTTGATGGCATCTATTTAATTAATGATAAAGTTGACTTTGCTAAAAATATTTAGTTCAGAAATGCTGATGATGGAGAAGTTAGTATTATGTAGAACTGATATTAATTATTAATTAAAAATTATTTAATTGAATTCAGCACATGATTTGACAACCAATAAAATCATCTTTTGTAATATATATTTCTGTGGAAGTTAAATATTTCCATATCAAAATATTTATCATAAAATAAATTTACAGAATACAATTAAATATAAAATAAAACTAAAAACCTTAAAAACCTAACTGCTCTCGCCAGTGTTCAAATAATTAACCAACAAATACTAAGCACACACAAGCAGACAATGTTTAAAAGTATTGGTCTGCTTGTGTGCGCTTAGTATTTGTTGGTTAACAATTAAATATATAAAAAAATTCCATATACAGTATAGTATTAATTGAATCCAAATTCTGAATATTTCTAACTCATTAAAGCCATTTTTTATAGATCAGTTTACCATATACCATTATTAAATTTACTATATATACATATGGTAAATTTTCTCATATATATATTTTTATCTTCTTTTTTTAAAAAAACCTAATAGAAAAAAATTCAATGCGAAAAACCAATCTGTGATTGATCATTGGGTAAAACTGTCTAAAATATAATTAGAAACTGTACTTGTATTTTTTCCCTTTTAAACAACTACTTTATTTCACTAACAGTTTATTACTTTACTTAGAAAGCTTTAAAGATTTATTCATAACAAATAAGGAGAATAAATTTTATTCCGCTTGATAATTTTTAATATTAGCATTCTTTTATCAAATACTTAAACTTAACTTTGCATGAAAATCAATATAGGGTAGATTATGGTAAAACTTCTAAAACCATTCCAGTTTCCATTATTATTGAGCACATATATATTACTATCTATCATTATATTTTTTTTTGTTCGTAGACAGACTTTTCAGAATTTATGATTATTGTATTTTTGTATATGATAACTTTTTTATAACAGATAGCATTATATAAATGCGAATTCTAATTACAATCGCAATAACTAAATTGTTCGTAGACAGACTTCTCAGAATTTATGATTATTGTATTTTTGTATATGATAACGTTTTTTATAACAGATAGCATTATATAAATGCGAATTCTAATTACAATCGCAATAACTAAAAATAATTTAATTGACAACTCTGCATAAATATTCTAAATCATCTTTTAACATTTCTCATATAATAAAAATCTTCGATAATTATTTTCAATTCATTGTATTAGTTTGAGAATTATATATACTGTATATATTTCGTACAAAACTCAACATCCCAATTTACCTCAGTCGATCATATGGTAAAGACGATTACAGCGCCAAAATGAAATGGAAATTTATTTGTTTAGGAAAGGTTGATTTCATTGTAAGAACCAAACAGAAATACAGTACTGTATTAAATATTAAAAAAATAATATTAATTGTGAATTTAAAATTCCGAGGATCTTTCCTGTTCTAAGTTTATGATATATATATATATTTTACGCCCCTTTCCAATCAGTGAGATTACTTAGGGCGGGGCCAGTTCCCACACCATGGAGGTGGACCGGATGCTGAAGGACAGAGATCGCCGGGCCGGGCCCAGCACCCCGAAAAAACTTTTCAGGAGAGCGAACCCGGGTCCTCCTGCATGGCACGCCTACAGCGTCACCACTCGGCTATCCGGCCGCATATATAATATGTTTATAGATATATATATTATATGTAACATTTTCAGATACATAGTTATGTATATTATATATATATAGTTCCATTTCTAGATTAATACAGTATATAGTATATGAAACATTTTCAGATACATAGTTATGTATATTATATATATATAGTTCCATTTCTAGATTAAATTTAATAAAATTTTCACTTTTTGGTTTGCATATTCATATATTACTTTGCACTAACTAGTAAATCACTGATATTTTGTTTAATCTTGGTTTTACCCAGCTTTCCATCTTTTCAGATATTAAGCGAAGGGACCATTTCAGAGCCCATAAGAGACATTCATATCTTTTTATTTTGTCAACGGATGATGCCACTTTCCAATCAAAGTGGTAATCATCAGATGATAGGTCTCTAACATGTCACAGGCTGCCCACTTCTACGAAATGGTCAACTGGATTGTATTTATTTTTCATTTTATTTTAATTAAGCCGCCATTTCGCACGAGGGATACACTGTATCTGGCGGCGGCCACTTATAGAGCCCATCCAGGCTGGCCAACACCCATGATGGGGTCAATCGGATGGTTGAAGTATGGCGTTCAACTGGCCGGGCCCGGATCCTCTTGAAAAATAAAGGTATAGGACCCGGATTTGAACCCTAACCTCCAGGGTGGTAACACAGCTTTACCACGCGGCCATCCGGCCGACTAACAGGATTGTAAAGAATGGGAATCGGTAGGAGGTATCTGTATCAGTAATGGATGGGCTGGAAGGTGAAAGATGAAATTCATAGGACAGATTAATCATGAATCAAGTTAGCCTGCTGCTTCAGGATACACTTTTTAAGAAATTCCATTTTTCATTGATTACTTACTTTTGTCATGTTTTGATCATTTTAATTTGTCAGCCGGATGGCCGCAGTAGAAGTATAATATCAGTAATGGGTGGACTGGAAGGTGAAAGATGAAATTCATAGGATAGATTAATCATGAATCAAGTTAGCCTGCTGCTTCAAGATACACTTTTTAAGAAATTCCATTTTTCATTGATTACCTACTTTTGTCATGTTTTGATCATTTTAATTTGTCAGCCGGATGGCCGCAGTAGAAGTATACTGTGCTTCTGATCTGGGGGATTCGGGTCCCAAACCTTAAGTGTTCTTTTCAGGAGGAATCAGGCTCATTGCATCCATCCTCCGCATGTGACTCTACCACCTTGGAGACCTTGACTCTACCAGGGGTGTAGGCGGTCAGTAGTCAACATTGAAATGCTCTGCTGCTTAATACTCACCGGGTTAAGAATGACATTAAGAATCTATCCAGGATATTGGCAGAAACTGTAAAAGACCGCTCAGTCTAACTCCTTGGATAGGACAATTTAACATCAGGTTTAACCCAGGGCCGGCTAAAATTATAGGAGGAGGAAGTCGGTAAGGAAGAGAGTAGAGTAGTTTACATATTTATCTATCCATATTATCTACAATTATGGCACAGTAAAACAGTAGCTTACTACACGGATCCAACGACCCTAGAAGATCCAGATTCAATTTCGGCTCACAACATCAATTTTTCAGAAAGAGTCCAACCTGTTGAAACCCATTATTCAATCTTCCAATTGATTTCATCATGAATGTTGACCAGCCTGTGATTAGTTATAAAAGTGGCCGCCGCCAGATACAGTATATTCCATGTTCGATATGGCAGTTTAACTAAATCTAACCTAACCGAAAATTCTCCTTACAATAATTATTAATAAAAATGAAATAGAAACAAATTGCAAATTGTTTATTAAATTCCGAAGTATTCTGCATTATATAGGTTAGATTATTGTGTGATAAGCCGTCATATCTCACAAGAAAAATTCTCTATTTGGCGGCGGCTACTTTTAGAGCCTACTATAAACTGGCCAACATCCATGGTGAAATCAACCGGAAAGAAGAATGGAGTTCAACGAGCTGGGCCTGGATTCCTCCTGAAACACTGGAGGAATGGGACAAATCTTCCAAAATGAAAGCTAATGCTTTACCATGTGACCATTCGGTCGACCTGATAATTTAAAGATCTAAAAAAAGAAAAAATGCAAATAGGTAAAATTTTATTAATATAAGTATATTATTTACAGTATTTGTAGAAATATATAGTGAATCGGGGAAAAATGACCAACTTTTTTATTTCTGACTCTAAAGCTCGAATCAGATTTGAATATTTTCGTTTTATATTTCAAACACTTATGCTGACAAGATAGCGGAAATCATCGAAATAACAATCGCTTCATGATTTTCTTAAATTACGTCATTTTTTCATCTTCAATAATATGCTTATAATGTGTAATGTAGATAAGTCTATTATTATTGATTTTTCTATTTCATAAAAACTCTTCATTTTCATATCATCCATTCATTATTAATGTATAATCAAACATCCTCGTGTACGGTAAGCAATAAGGAATCAAAATATTTCGCGTAACAAAGCAACAGATTTTAATTTAAGATTGATTAGCTTTGTTGCGGAAACAAATTTATTTAAAACCATCATGTATAAGTACAATAATTGATGAATTGGTAAAATTTGCAATTAAATATCATAGGTGAAAATGACCTTTAATAAAAGTTTTTATGTACCGGTATTTCAATTTATCTCCAGATTAGAATCTAGTACCGGTATATCAAATTTTATTATGTGATAGAGAAATACTTGATGTAGCCCATAAATTTCTGACATAATAAAATCCGTGTCAACTGTTACATCATGATGTTCAGCATCCTAGCTAGTAATAAATAAATTTTAAATTAGCTTAAATGAAATTATAAAGTTTATGGATAACAGATTCAATAGATTAAATGAAATTATAAAGTTTATGGATGGATATTATAAGTACAGTATTATTTTTATCAGATGATTTATTTATTTAGGTGTTTAAAATTCCATTGGCTCTAAGTTTTATCTTAATATTGATTTAATCAATATGTGGGGAACCGAACGCGGTAATCGTACACCTCTGAAATTCGGGGAACGGCTATCGTGGCAGATGGGGACATCGACAGAGACATTCCAGCCGGACAGTCGGAAAACAGCGTCCAGAGATAACGGCACGTAGTCGTCCACATCCGATGTAATTTTTATATTGTCTGTTCATTGTAGAATTCTTGTTTAATTTAGCCATTAATATATAATAAACCTTCTGATGCTAAATGGAGTCTTATAGTTTTCGAAATATCAACACTAAACTATAATTGGTGACCCGAACGTGATAGAATAACCGAAGAGAAACTCTTATCACTACAATTTCTAAAGGTACCGTGAACTATACTTTTTTCCAAGAAAACCTAAACATGTCGACCGATGACCAATATGACGTCTCATCATCGAATATTGCTCGCGTAACCATAAGACCACCGCCCTTCTGGAAAGTCAATCCGAATTTATGGTTCGCTCAACTTGAGGCGCAATTCAACATCGCCGGTATCACAGCCGACTCGACGAAATTCTATCACGTGTTGTCCGCAATGGAATCCGACATACTAAATACCGTCAGCGATATCGTCTTACATCCACCAGCCGTCGACAAGTACGGAACACTGAAAAAACGCCTCGTAGAACTTCATTCCGAGAGCCAAGAGTCCAAAATCCGTAGACTTTTACAAGGGTTGGAACTTGGTGACCAACGCCCTTCCCAACTCCTTACACGTATGCGTAATCTCGCCGGTGAGGCAGTTGGTGAACCACTACTAAAATCGCTTTGGTTGTCAAGGCTACCGGCAAACACACAAGGCATTCTGGCAGCTCTCAACGAGGATCTTTCGCAACTGGCCACCGTAGCTGATAAGATCAGCGATCTAGCTGCTCCGTCCATCAATGCGACCTCTGTCAACCGATCGGAACCAACTCAACTTGAAGAACTAGCTGACCTCAAGGAACAAATTAGCGAGCTTCGCTCTATAATACACCGACGCGGACGTCCCCACGAGAACTGGACATCGCGGGAACCCAATCATAGAAGACGTAGTAATTCCCGTACGAGAGTTCGCCGTTACAAAGAACCAGCAGACGGTCAATGCTTCTTTCATACTAACTTCGGCTCAAAGGCGAGAAAGTGTACGGCTCCTTGTTCCTTCCGCAATCCGGAAAACTAAATAGGCGCTCGCTCAAGGGCCAGGAACGCGATCGCCGAATTCATCGAATTCTACTGGCCGACCCATCTTCTAAACTGAGATTTCACATCGACACCGGTGCGGACATTTCAGTTCTACCGATCCGATACGCACAACAACCAAATACTCCGACAAAAATAGTACTTTACGCCGCCAACGGCACAGAAATTCGGACGTATGGTGTTCCCATACGTCCGAAGCTGCTCACTCTCGACTTAAATTTACGACGTAACTTCACGTGGTCATTCGTAGTTGCTGACGTGAATCAACCGATAATAGGAGCGGACTTTCTCAAAAATTTCAACCTTCTGGTAGACGTCAAAAACAATCGTCTACTCGACTCTAAAACCAACCTGTCCTCCAATGGAAAACCACATACCGCACAACTTCCAAACACCATTTCAGTATTATTATGCAAATCTAAATTCGACAAAATCCTTTCACAGTATCCCGAACTAATCAACCCTTCTCGAATCTGCCACAGC
>AYEL01066127.1:0-120592 GCA_000484575.1 Olivierus martensii
TATTTTAATGTTAATATTTATATTTATTTATTTATTAATATATGTTCATTCTTTAGTTTAAATTCATTCTATTGTAATCTATGCTGAAGATTGATATTCCTAAATAGTTTTGGAATATTAAAAAAAAAAATGATTTTTAATGCTGGTTTTCATGTGAATATAGTTTTAAAATGTAAATCAAATAATTATATTTTAAAATAAAATTTATAAGATTTTATTTTCTTGTTGTATTCTTTATTTCTATAATAATTCTGTATTATTTTTATAAAATAAACAATACATTTGAAATATGGCTGTATCAGGTGCATTTTCAAGTAAATATTTCTCCAACCCATCAAAAAAATAAAATTTGACAAAAAAAGATATATCTACCTTGTCCAGCACCTGAAAAATAAATAATAATTAATTAGTAAAATTTTTATTAAATATCATTTTATTCAAAAAAGTTATTACTGTTACAGTTAATTTTAATATTGTATTATGATTAAGAATTTTATTTATAATATAAAAATATAGTAACAACTTCTGTAAATACTGATAAAAAATTTAATCACCATTGCTCTAAATCAAATTTCATCTATAACAAAATTTTCAAATTTTAGTAAGCAATTAATTAATTATTGTTGTTAAATTATTCATTTAAGGTAGCAATAAACTTTCAATCTCACAAAAATCCAAAATCAATTACATACAATCAAGCCGACTACTTTTAGTAATAAATAGAATTATCTGGTAGTAAGTAGGCTTGATTTTATATAATTTTATAATCTGAGATTGTGATATATACAATATATCCAAAATCAATTTTATAAGCAAAACTATATTCAGATATTCAGTAGCTATCAGAGAGGGGCAAGAAGAGCAGCTGCCCCAGATCTTGCAATTTTAGGGGGCTCAATTTATAACTCATTATGTTAGAAAAAATATATTTGTATATTTTTATACTGTTCAAGCTACAGTGTTTGTCGAAATTTGAAGTTCTCTATTAAATGTTTGTTTTTCTTCTACACTTACCATTGTATATTTGTCAATTTTGTCTTTTTTTTGAAGGGTTTCAAAAATATTAGTTGGCCCAGGTCTTGCATTTTCTCTGAAAGTCCCAGCAAATATTCTCAACTTATGATCATGATGCAATCAATAAAACTTATGAGTGATCATGGCAATTCATATTCGTGTCAGTCCACGCAATATCTAATTTGATTCTGACTATGATATAATAAACCTGCAGCATCCATTTTGCATGCAATTCCTTTGATTTTTGTAAGTTTACTATCAGATAATTGATAAATATAATGTATTTCTGACTATGACCTGGTTATAAAAATGGAACCTTGTCATACGTTAAAAAAATATCTGAAATAATGATGCAAGTGTTCTTTTCTTCTTGATTATTCATAATAAATTTTTGACTTATATATCTTTCTTTTATTTGATTTTTTATTATTTTCAAATTTTATGAGAATCATATATAGTTTAATCTATTCTGTGTATTGGATTCGACTTTCCATTCAAATTAGAAAATGGAAATAGATCAGAATTCTACTTTACCTAATATATAATGGAATTATTACAATTCTACAGATAAAATAAATTATCAACTGGAAACAAAAATTTTGAATTACTGATTAAAGATATGCCAGTAACTATATTTATTTCTCTAACATATGAACATGATAGTTTGAAAACATCAATCATGCCATGAATTTGACTTCTTTTGTATAACACACAATTTTACAGAAAGGTTCTAAAATTCACAAGTATGTATGGAGTTCACTATTGCACCATCTTCACTAACCTGGGATCAAAATATTCAGTAAGACAAATATTCATGTTTAAGCATTAGTGAGAACACGGGACTCATTTGCTGTCAATATACTGCTGTCCCCGTCGGGACTTTCAGAGAAAATGCGAGACCTGGGCCAACTAATAATTTTGAAGCCCTTCAAAAAACGACAAAATTGACAAATAAAATAAACATTTAATAGAGAACTTCAAATTTTGACAAACACTGTAGCTCGAACAATATAAAAATATACAAATATATTTTTTCTAACATAGCAAGTTATAAATTGAGCCCCTAAAATTGTGAGATCTTGGGCAGCTGCTCTTCTTGCCCCTCTCTGATAGCTACTGAATATCTGAATATAGTTTTGCTTATATATCTCAATAATCTAACAACTATTATAAACAATTATGCTATTTTCATCAACCCAATATCATAAGGAGAGCAACAATTCAATATTTTCACCCAATAGTATGATTTTAGATATCTCAAAATAATATCAACTTCAAATTTCTCAATATTTGTTATATCAAAAAGCATATATCCTAGATATCAAATTTTTCTGACAATATTTGCTTCCTTTATATTCGAAATAATTTTGTCTCACACATAGAAATGGGGTGATTTTACTATGTAAAGTGTTGTGTTTGTTTTCATAATTTATACTCCAAGAAAATATTTCCGGAGTAATTATATCAAACATTCATTTAAAGCATACCATAATAAAGTTATAAAATTACCTAGAGGTGTTACTTTAATTTCTGGCATTATATATGTAGTTTTTATTTCATCTAAATATAAAAAAATTCACGTTTCTATAAATTGTCAAAATTATCGTGGATTACAACAGCGCCATCTCTCTGAACTATAACTTCAGAAAATAATTTTTCAATTCCTATTTAACAAAGTTTAAAAATTACATTAGTATTTAGTTCGGCTAAAATATTGTTGTTATTTACTAATTAGCCTAATTTTTATTTATAGCAATATTTTTTATAATTTTTTTCATTTTTGACAGTTTTTACATATTTTTTTTTGTGACAGTTTCATCGATGGACAGTTTAAATCAGAATCGTAATAGAATACGATGCTCCAAAGATAAACTTTATAAGTTAATAAGAACAAAACTTTACAAAAAATTATATACCGACAATTACAAACCCTTAATATTGGCGGCCGGATGGCCGAGTGGTAACGCGTTGGCGTACCACGCTGGAGAACCCGGGTTCGCGTCCCGGCTCTGGTCCCGGATTTTTTTCGGGGTGCTGGGCCCGGCCCTCCCGGGTCTGGTCCCGGATTTTTTCGGGGTGCTGGGCCCGGCCCGTCGTCCCGGGTCTGGTCCCGGATTTTTTCGGGGTGCTGGGCCCGGCCCCGGTCTGGTCCCGGCTTTTTCGCGGGTTCGCGTCCCGGGTCTGGTCCCGGATTTTTTTCGGGGTGCTGGGGCTCGGCCCGAGGTGATTCCCGTCCTTCACCATCCGGCCCCCCTCCACGGGTGTGGGTGCAGCCCACCGTCCTTCACCATCCGGCCCCCCTACACGGGTGTGGGTGCAGCCCGTGGTTGGAACTGGCCCCGCCCCCTTAGTTAATCCCTGATTGGAAAGGGGACGTAAAATATTTATAAAAAAAAAACCCTTAATATTACTACTATTAATAAGAATTTATTATTGGGCAAAATCTCCCTCCTCCACGGGTGTGGGTGCCGTGGTTGGAACTGGCCCCATCCCCTTAGTAATCCCCCTGATTGGAAAGGGGACGTAAAATATTTATAAAAAAAAAAAACCCTTAATATTACTACTATTAATAAGAATTTATTATTGGGCAAAATCTCTTTGTACGATCCCCGTCTTTCACAATCCGATTGTCTCCTCCGCCAGGGACAGTCTGATTGTGAAAGAACTGTGGAAGGACTTGTTTAGCCCAGTCACCCAGTACTTTTACTAAGTGGAAATGGGTTTCATCTGTTGATAGAGAAAAGTGCATCCCGTGTGTTATTTGGCGGCAAAATTGAAATGAATCTGAGTATATTTTTTGACAGGAAATTCTGTCATGATTTTACACTAACTTATATATTGTATACATCAAGCGGTGAGGTTTCTCCACAGGCTCTTGTTGAGGTCATCCATCAGATGGAGGAATGGGATTCAACGAGCCAGCCCGGATCCTTCCTGGAAAATTCTGGAGGTTAGAGATCGGGAATCGAGCCCGGCCTCCGCGGTCGTCATCCAGTCGACTTCTTAAGACATTTCTTATTAAAAACTTTTCAGCCACTCAATTGAGTTTTCTGAAATTCAAGATGGTCAGACTATAAAAACAGGCTTTGAAAAATAATTAATTCTACATTTTCATCCATTTAAAAATGACGGACTCTCAAGCTTAGTGAAATCTCTAATAACTATTAAACTTTTTGATAGATTTTTATGATATTCAATAAAATAATATCATTAAATACGATTTTAATGAAATTTTAATCCACATCTTTTATCATTATAAAATATCTGACACTCTCGGAATGTAGGGATGTTTTTTCTTTCTAAAACTAAATGCTTTTTGTGATAAATATCTTTTGTTTTTATATATTATAAACCATAATACATTTTAGTAGAATATTATAAAAAAGGAAAAAAATTGCTTATAAAAATCAGTTAAAATTCTATAAGTGATAACTGAAAAATAAATTCTTCATGAACATATTGGGTCGAAGATAATTCGCCCGAATTTAGATCGAAATCTTTGCACCGTTTTAAAAATAGCAAAAAATTTTTTAAATAAAATTTAATTAAAAACGCATGAAAAATACAACTGCTACAGTGTGACGTTTAATTTCACGTGGCCTAGAAATTACAGGATTAATAAAATTTTATTTTCGTTAGTAAATCGCAAATGTATTTTCTTTTGGGAATATTATAAATAAATAGGTAGGTAAACAATATTCTGATTTATAATTTTGATGTGAATATTTATTACATATTATGCTATATTTAATAATAAATACATTAATAAATAGTATAACGACTGTGAAGTTTTAGGTTATTCTCATAAACCTCGTATGTGCATATTAGTTTACGTGAAATATTGCAGCATAAATACGAACTATCATAAACTATCCTTAAATATTTTGTTTTGCGATTTTTATTAAATTCTGATCATAGCCACGTTATTAAGATGTTAGATCATCAGAACTAAATCGATCTAAGAAGTTTGATTTATATATGAGTTGTTTAATTTAAAGATGTTGAATCTATAACTTTAGGTGTTTCTCAAAGTGTGATCTGTGAACCTTTAGAGATCTGAGAACATACTTAGAGGAATCCTTAAGCTTTCTCAAAAATGCAAAAAAGAATCATTTCAATAATAATCTTAAATAAATATTAATAAAGCATAATCATAATTGCATTGAAAAACATAAATCATATTATAATCTATACTATAGATTAGTTCCGTGTATGCTCTGAAAAATTAAATAATTCAATATGGAAGAGTTTCCAAGTTTTTCTCATTAAAAAAGGGGTCCGTAGAGAGGAATACTTCTCTAGGACATTTCATTCATTTATAATTTCTTAAAATTAAGATCTAGAACTATCTTTCCAGTGTAAGTTTTGCCTATAAACTCTGCTGCTAGCTCATGCATTACCATTATCAAGTTACAAAATTGCTGTAATTTTACTTATATTTTTTCTTCCATTTCAAAATTAGTCCATATTTTAGTTTTCATTTTCCTGTAGCATAATTATTCTGAAATCATATACATTCTTATCTACATGCTTGCGAAATTTTACCAGCTTCTTTATTTATGTATTTTCATATTTTACTTTTAAAATCCCTTTAGTTTCAATTGTAAATATTTTACTTTCTCACATTTTTTCAAGAAAATAGATTCATACAAGTATACGCATGAAAGATTCATACGAAACTTCGCAAGTTTTTATTTATCAAAACGATAAACCAAGAAGAACAGCTGTTCGAATAAACATAAAAAAGCTATAACTATCAACACCTGTTTGGTTAGTGTGTTACGAAAAATCATAAAACACTATAAATTTATATTGATAAAAGTTAAGCAATTTTGTTTATTATAAGTCTAGTCTATAATTTGATTGCTTTCAACAATATGCGAAAGATATAAAAGATTCAAAAATATGATGTTTCCATAATCCATGATTAAATTTATTGAATATATGAATGTAAAACTCAAATATCTACAACAAACTTATTTCCTTCATGTTTAAATAATTTATAACTTATAGCATAATTATTTTTTATGGCTCTTGAGCCCTTTCATTTATATTTGGATACTATGTTTGCACTTTATGTGCAATATATACTGCCGATGCCGTTTTGAATGACTGAAGCACAGCATAGATATCTATATGAACAAATAAAACCACGGTTAAATTTCTTTCGCACCATAACTCATAAAATTGGGATAAAATACTATAATAACGCTTATGCTTAAGACTAGTCATTATTCGTGAACATAAAAATGAAAAATTAACCTTCTGCATACAATAAGTTAAATTTTTTTTTCATATTTTACGTCCCCTTTCCACTCAGGGAGATTACTAAGCGGGCGGGGCCAGTTCCAACCACGGGCTGTACCCACACCGTGAAGTGGGACCGGATGGTGAAGGACACGTATTAACCTTCTGCATACAATAAGTTAAATTTTTTTTCATATTTTACGCCCCCTTTCCACTCAGGGAGATTACTATTCGGGCGGGACCAGTTCCAACCACGGGCTGTACCCACACCGTGAAGTGGGACCGGATGGTGAAGGACACAGATTAGTTGATACAGATGGGACACTTCGCTTATTCGAAGGTGCTGCCACTATTGGCAATACCTGACGTTACCATGGGCGTTACTCATTTCACTTTTGTAGTAGATAGTGGAAGGTCGGTTATTATTGTTTCTATGAATCTTATGGCAGTTTTATTACAGGTTATTATTGTTTCTAAGAATCTTATGGCAGTTTTATTACAAAAAAACTTTTATAATTAAAACTTGTAGTTTTATTACAAAAAAACTTTTATAATTAAAACTTTCAATAGATTAATCCATTTTTATTAATAGTTGAGTTCGAGGCGTTTCGTTCATTTCTTGTATTTTAAAAAACTTTTATAATTAAAACTTTCAATACATTAAAACATCATTTTTATTAATAGTTGAATACATTTCAAGAACTCTCCATAGAGGCGCTTCGCTCGTTTCTTGTATACAATACTGTTTATGGGAGTGTCCTATCTGTCTCAACTAATCTGTGGTGAAGGACAGGGATCCTGTAGTACCCTCGGATTCCATCATTACAGTGTACGTGAAGTACTCTCGTAGGTGGAGCAGCGAGCGGCCTTTTAGCCTGTCTCAGAATACGAAATGAGAGTAAGCTCCCTGATTGGAAAGGGGCATAAAAATGCAAGAAAAAAAAAATATTTAAATATCCTATCTAAGATATAGCATCGAAGATTCTTGATTGTACCAGATTCGTTTATTATATATTATATTCTTACCTATCAAAATTAAAATTAAATTAAATCAAAAATCCAAATTTTGTAATGTTTTCCATTTTGTATAGGTATACACATATCCGTTAGTCTTACGGTATTCATACATAACTATATTTAGCCGCGAAATAGTCTCCCTTATATAGTTTTCCTCTCAAGATTTAAAAAAGGATAACTTCCTTTTTTAAAGAAAAATAATAATAAAAAAAATTCACGTTATTTTCCCGTTTGATTTTTATTAACAAGGGGAGGCCACAACCTCCGTCCAACCGATTTCGATAGGCTTTAACATACAGGTTGGGAATGATCGAAAAAGTAACTCATGTAAAAGGTCACTACGCTTTCGTTTTTAAAAAAATCGAAGTCAAATGTCATGACGCCGGATCGCGCCGCTTATATACCTAAAAAATTGCAGTTATTTCAACTAGAGTGGCGGCGTAGCTAATATCACTACGAAAAGTAAAAATTTTAATATTATTTCTATTGAAAACCGGAAAATTTGTGCAACGGTACACTGGCTACCGTACCGAGATATCGCATGATTTATTCAATCGTCACTTCACTTTGGTAGAATCATAAAATGCGAAAAATCTACTATACCGGGACTTGAACATATATTAATTAACAGACGCAAAATATGGATTGAACTAAAACCTGATATCAGGATCGAAAGCATTCCATATTTTATTAAAGTTAAAGGAATGACCAGTTCCATTGTCCTTCAATGTGCTATAAGTGTAAAAGATATGGTCACATTAGAAAATCATGCGATACAATTCGTTGCAATAAATGTCACCGTTTTGATCATAAGGAATAATGGAGGAATCTCTTGTAATGGAGTCACGTATGCTTCCAAAATTGAAAAAAAAAATATTTCATGGTCCGATATAATGGAAAACGAAAGCATTGACACGGTAAATGTTGAAAGGAATGTTAATAACCATTTTCCCAAACTTCCAATGTAGAAAACAATGGAAAGGAAGCCTCACCTTCGAAACCACCTACGGGTAATTCTAAAACAAAGATGTGCCAACTGATAAGGGACCTCCTATAGAAACTACTGTTAAACGTAAACTAAAATCTACCTGTACTCCTAAAATTCCAGGAACAAAACTGAACATAAAAATTTAGAAAATATAAAATTTGATACAGATACTCAAATTGAAATTACAGCCACAAATAAATTTGAATTATTGACAGATCTGAAGAATGAAATGGACGACATTCACAGTGATCCCTATACACGTACGTATGACGGCGAAATAATAACAACAAAATCTGTAAATTATACCTCGGAAGTTATGATCAATCCCTCTAATATCAATGATGAATTAATGTCAACGGCATCAATGATTATCACAAGCAAAACTAGTTAATCCACCATCTTCTCAAAAAAAAATATGGACATAGCACTAATTCAAAATACTAAAATTCCAAATAATAGAAATTCACAATTATTCAAAGAAAAAACTGAAAACTACTTTTCTTGTATTTTATCCGACGGTGATCCCAGAAGTAAAGGTTCCGCAATACTTATCAGCAAGCATATAAAAGTTCTTCACCCCTCTATAGACTCAATTGGGCGTCTTGTACTTTGTGATATTGAATTCTCACCTGATATTATTAGAATAATTTCTCTATACTGCCCCGCCCATGACCAAAAAAAAAAAAACGTATTGAACTTATCTATAATATTGACACATTCCTGGATGCTCCATATCATGTCATTATAGGTGGTGATTTTAACTTCGTTGAAAAGGAAATTGAGCGAATCGGTGCTGTTAAAAACAATCCTGAGCTTTTAAGATCTTAAAAGATTCTTATAATCTTATTGACATCTGGCGTACGTTAAACCCCTTTAAAAAATAATACACCTTTAATCAAAATAAAGCTCATTCAAGGTTAGACAGATTTTATATTTCACCACTCCAAACTTTCACGACAAATGCTGTAATTGAACCTTCTTACTTCACCGATCATAGTAGTGTTTTCTTAAATTTCGATTTTTCAAGTCACTTAGCACCGCCTAAAGTGTCAAATAAAACCATGTGGAAAATGACTGTAATCTGCTCAACGATACAAACTTCCTAACAGATATTACCACTCTCATAATAAACTTCCATGATGATGATAACATACGTTGGTGGGAGAATATTAAAATAATGATTGAAAAGCTTGCTATTATTTAGTCGCGATTAATCATAGCAAACAAAAAAGTTACAAAGAAAAAACACACCATGACCATCTATTGGCAAATCTGAAGAATGGTTACATGAAAGAAATAGAGAATCCTGGAACGAATACTGCCATTATTGAAAGCATTAAAGTAAAGCTAAAATCACTTCAGGAAAAGTGGATGAATGGTGCTTTTTGTTCATTCTCATGTGGAAAGACACACTTTAGAAGCCAAACCCACCAGAAAATTTTACCATTTTGATAGGAAACATTATTGCTCCAAGAAAATTAAATGTATCGAGAATAATCAATAATAATGAAGAAATTACTGAAGAATTTCATAAGTATTATTCTAGCCTCTTTGGCAAGAAACTCTTTTATTCTGAGTGTGCTAAGAAATATCTCTCTCATATGTCCAAATTAACGGATGACCAGACATCAGCACTAAATACATTTATCAATTATGAAGAATGCATTAAAACCATTAAAACTATGGCAAATAATAAAGCACTGGGACCGGATGGCATAACTGTTGAATTTTATAAGCAGTTTTTCCCTCTATTTGGACACAAATTTGTCCAAATGTTAAACGATATCATTAATATGATACTCTTCCTTATGATTTTAATCATGGATTCATTTCTCTTATCCCGAAATCACAATATCGGTCTGAACTCAAACAAATAAACAATTGGAGACCAATATCTCTCCTAAATACCGATTATAAAATATTAACAAAAATTCTTGCTGCAAGATTCCAAAAAGTTATCCATACTCTTGTTGTCCATAAATAAACCTGTGATATAAGAGGTAGGTCTATTCACTCAAATACCCTGATGACACAAACAATATTCGACTTTGTTTTCTTGCTGCAAGATTCCAAAAAGTCATTCATACTCTTGTTGTCCATAAATAAACCTGTGGTATAAGAGGTAGGTCTATTCACTCAAATACCCTGATGACACAAACAATATTCGACTTTGTCAACAATGACTTTGACTCATGCTGCTTCCTGAAAATAGACTTGAGGCGTGCCTTCGATAGCATCTTTTCATGATTATCTTTGGGATATTTTAGATCATATCAACACGGGCCAACTTTTCACAAGATGGTTAAAACTCTGTTATAAACAAGCCACTAACCAGGTCATTGTTAACAACAACCTTACTGAAAAAATTGAAGTAAACTGCTCCGTTCGGCAAGGTTGTCCGTTATCCATGTTGTTATTCGTCCTGTGCTTAGAACCGTTATTTAGATACTTTTTGTTGGTTAAACTCTACCAATTAACAATGTTCCTGAAATTAAATATTTTTTTTTTATGCGGACGATATTAAACTTGTTTTAACTGACATACGCAGTATTGATAATATTAAATCCCTCTTCACTGACTTTGAAACAGTTTCAGGAACAGCAACCAACATCAACAAATGTAAAGGTCTCTGGTTTGGCGCTTGTTCTGACTTACCTCAGGATTACAGTGGATTTTCTTGGACAAACAAACATTTAAAAATTTTTGGTACTCTGGTCGGATAAAACACCAAATATCAATAAGATAACATAATTGATAAAGTCCGGAAAGCATCCTTCTGTTGGAATGGAAGACATCTATCCCTTTATGGAAAAGCTAAAATTGCAAACTCAAAAATTCTTTCACCGTTTTGGTATATACTTAATACGCAACCATTAGTTCCTAAGGATAGTAAACAAATTAACAGGTTAACAGCTACATTCACCTGGTCATCTAAATATGAACCAATCATACTTAATAAGCAATCATTAGTTCTTAAGGCTAGTAAACAAATTAACAGGTTAACAGCTACATTCACCTGGTCATCTAAATATGAACCAATCAGAAGAACAACTATTTACAATTCTACAGAAAATGGCAGTTTATGTTTAATTGAAATCTCCTTGAAAGCCATTATTAACAGAATAAATATGATTAAAAATCTACATAAATACAGCTTCTGGACGGCTATTGCGAAAACTCTTCTCCAACCGTACCTACCAAACGTAATCATAATCTCCAGCTGCACAAACAGAAGATATAAACTCTCTCCTGACGAAATTATTTTAAACACAAAAACTAAAGAACTTTACAAAGAATTGTTAGATTTGGTCATTCCTAAACCCCTTTTGGCCTCACTTCAAACCACATCATCAGTAATTCGACAATAAAAGTCTTATTTAAACTCCCAGTAAATAACATAGCAAAAGATATTTTTTGGCGAATGCATCACAACTGCCTCCCAACAAATGAATGGAAATCAAAGAAAGGTATTATTAAAAGTAATCTCAGCTCAAACTGCAACAATATTGAATCACTCTCCCATGTTTTCTTTCACTGCAATCACACTAGTAAAATCTGCGATTTTCTAAACTCCAACTGTAAAATTCGTATACCACAAAATATTGAAGAACTACAGTGGCTGAACAAACATAATTACTCAGGACAGATGAGAGCAATATTCACTATTACTGTTGCCTCTATTTGGAAAAGTCGTTGCGCATCTTATTTCAACAAAATCGACAAATACTCAACCTATGCGAAATAGGTTGAGTATTTGTCGATTTTTAACAAAATCTACTTTCAATTAAAGCAATTTATTGATGAAGTAAACTACCAAACAAAACACGGAAATAGACTAAAAGAAGTCCAATGGTTAGAGACAGGTATTATCCAAATAAATAATAATGTCATTACTCTGATCAGTTAATTTTTCCATAAATCTGCCAATACATATAAGAAAATAACTACTGTATATGTAATGTATTCGTCTGTACACCATCATTTGTAAAGGAATTCTGTTGTAAATTTACACACACATCTTAGTATCTGCCTTGTGAGACCGTGGATGGTTCTATCACACATCGATTGTAATCGCCAGTTTTGTATATAATGTTATTAAATAAAGTTTTACTAATGTTTAAAAAATACACAAAAAAATGGCGGCATAGCGGTTAAGATGGTTTCCTGCGAACTGAATGTTGTGAGTTCCAGTCTCCATTACGTAATTTTTTTTTCAAGTGAATAAATTAAAATTTTACTACAATAAAACTTCAGGTAAAATCGATTTCTTTTTTTTTGTCATACGTTTGATAAAATCACTCTTCAGTTATTGTTCGATCTTTTTCTTGCTTTATCTCATTCACTCTCTGTCGTAATTCACTGTTTATCAGGTGATAACTGTCATAAAAATATTGAAAGCAAATGAACTTACAATTAGGTATTGTTGTCATTCTCTTCTTTGTCATCTAGTTATCGTAAAATATGTTTGGTTCGCATTGAAAAGTTGTAAAAAAAGAAAGTTATAAAAGTTGCTGCGCGCAAATCGGGAAAGAAACTTTCAGAACACCTAACCTAATATTATATTATATTATATATCAGTGCTTCTCAAACATTTTTCATTCATGACCCCATTTTTCATCTTTCTTGCTTTATCTCATTCACTCTCACTCTCTGTCGTAATTCACTGTTTATCAGGTGATAACTGTCATAAAAATATTGAAAGTGTCTACAAGTTAAACAAAGTCATCTTAACATGTAAATAATGAAATAGGTGAAAGGAGAACAGTGAATAAAAAAATATATGTACAATATTTTTATTTTATTTTGTAACATGTATTATTACTATTGTATAACATTATAATAGACATTTTTTATTGCTAATATTTGCATTCATAAATCATTCGTGAAAATCAAAAATATTCGAGTAAATAATTTTTTTGCAATGAGGAAGGTTCTTTTTCATTTGACACTTTTTGTTTTTTCGTTAAGAAGTCATCTAACGTCATTTGCCTTTTCTTCTTTCCTTCAGCAAGTAATTATTGATACTGACTTGTGAGATATCGCATCCATGACACTTCGTCTTGCCTTTGAACTATCAAAATTTGGATCATTTTGTATAACTGATCCATAATTTCCGTAATAGTGGTTAAACTTGTTTTGAGAAAATCCATTGCAAGTTCTTTTTGCTCCTCATCTTCAGAAACTGTTACTCTTGATGACCGATCATAAATATGAACTCTGACCTCAGAAAACTTTCATATATACTACATTGCAGTACATTGATATCAAATGTACTGTGAGAAAAGGCATAGGAGTATTAAAACAGCAAATTTGTGCAATTTCAAATTTATGTGAGTATAACGGTTTGTAAAACTGCTCCAAAGTGAATCAATAAAAAATATAGAATTTGAAAAAATTGCGTTATATTAAAACAGCGTTAAACGGAGTAGTGTTAAGTGGAGACTTACTGTATTCATTTTCAAATCTTTTACATAGAAGTCTGGCAGATAGTTTTATTAAAGAATATTTAAATTGAAATTGAAATTTTCTTTAATGAAATTACCTACTAGACTTCTTCTGTGTTGTGCAGTAATTTGTGATTTTTGAATTGCAATTTTCAACCAATAGAACATGAGAATATTCTGACTGAGACCAGAAATGGTGTAAAATATTTTGATAACTGAGTTTAGCATGTGCTTTAGATTTCTAACAGTTCATTGCAATCTGAAGAAGGGACAAAATAAAGCTTACTACAAAACTTTTTAGAAATTAATGACAGGAACTGAAGAAGAACTATAATTTGATCATTTATGGATCATCATGAATCGAATATTTTATTTGTGGCCATCTTGCAAGTGTCTTTCATAAGAATGATATTTTACATCATGATTAGGATAAAAAGTTTTCTCTTATGATCATAAAAAATGGATGCAATAGGCAAATGATTGAAGACTATTCTAAAAAATCAATGATGTTTTGATTTGAGCTTCACATTTTTTTGATATCCTGATGTATTAAACACAGGTACATGCTAACTTTCATAGGTGGATTGTTCCACAAAACCTTATATAAATCATATCTATGCATATCAGAGCATATGTTATAAAGTACTTTTGGGTTACAAAGACTTTTAACATTAAAAATAAGTATAGTAAAGAATAAGCACATAAAAATGCTGAATGGCTACATAGTAAAGCAGTCACCATTTTAGAGAATTCAATTCCAAGTTCCATATCTCCAGTTTTTCAGGAAGGAGGCAGGTCGAGCCTGGTCCTTAACTAATCTCAGGGATTGCCTGTATTTATTCCAAATAGTTATTACAAAAAGGAAAAATTAGAAATCAGTTATGCAACAAACAAAATGTCATACTGCAGATTACTACATTTTATAACATTTCTTCTGATAGATGAAGTGGCATTATTTATAAGAAAATAAAATAATAAATTGACTTTATTTTTTAACACTACACAAACAAAAAATTAAAAAATATATGACCAAAAAAAATAGCAATAATAACTGAAACAATTAATGGTCCATAATGTTTTTGGTTGAATTTTAATCTACAATAATTAAAATATAGATAATCTACTGATGCTACAGATTTAAAATTTTTTAAAAATAAAGATAAACAGCACTGAAGAGAAGAGAGGGAGAGAGAGAGAGAGAGTTTTTCTCTCCTAATCTTCCTGTTTAGGATCTTTTTTCTTTTTCTTTTGTATGGTAAGCTTGGTGGCTAAATTTTGATTGCCCCTTTCCACTCAAATAGAGTACTAAGGGAGCCGTTTTTTTTTGGTTTTAATTAGCATTTATTTGAATGTTTAAAATAGTTTATAATGATTATCATCAGTTTGGTTAATTATGTGATAATTCATTCAAACTATGAAAGAATAAAGGCCGTGACACACTGAATGTGATGCGAAGCGAAGCGTAAGAAAGCAACTTCATGGGTTACGAGCATACAATGTGTCTTGGACTAGCTTTTCCCGTGCGACTGCTCGAGTTAACACATGTAGCCATGTGAAAGGAGATGAAAAAGTTGAACTTTGACCAATCAGCACGCGCAAACAATACGGTGCGGCAAGACACGAAGCAATCAACTAATAGAAACGAATGTTTTATATACTTGGAAAATGGTGAAAGTTCAACTGTATGGTTGGGATTCAGATATAGAATTTGTTTTAGAAGTACAAGAAAGACCATATCTATATGACATGAAATTAAAAGAATACCGAAAATATATGATCACTTCTTTTTAATAACAAATCAACCACACTCTGCAAACGACCTCTATCAGCAAATCCATGAAAGATGAGAAATAACTCGACTGCAATGTAGACAGGCTGCGGCGCAGTGCAACGCGAAGCGAAGGATGCAAATTTTTCTATCATCTTTGCTTCGCTTTGCATCGCATTCAGTGTGTCATGGCATTAAGTCTAATTATAAAATATCTTAATAATCTATCATAAAATGAGAATTTAAATGAATTTTTTTAAGTTCAAAGTATTTCATTAAATTAATTATTTTTAAAAGTAATGCAAAATATTCATCAAATTAATTATCAGTTTTAGTATATCTGTTTCTGTTCTATATCTGAAGCATTTTTGAGTGTAATTTTAGGGAGAGATATTCATAATGATTAAATAACAAATTTTGCTTTTTTATCATCAAAGATAATTCAGTTTGTGATACAAATCCAATAGATTGTTTTTATGCAGGGATTTTATATTATACAGATAATTCTTGATATTCGCAGATTCCGTATTTGTGTAATCTACTGTTTGCAAAAATTTATTTGTAGCCACAAAATCGATTTTCACAGTGCTTTCGCACTTATTCACAGATTCAAGCTGAGTGGCAAAAAAACTGTTACCAATATAAACTCTCTCTTTCTCTTTCTAATATAGGAAATTGTTTGTTACCAAATGTAGTTTCTGTGTCATTCTGCTGGAAAAAGTCTCATTTCTTATCCTTGACTCCTCCATAGACCACAAGTAGGCCAAATGCCTGTTCATATTGTCCACAGATCCCACAGAAGAATGTGACCCTATGCTTGAATGCAGCCTCAAATTTAGGCGCTCATTTGCTCCTTATGCCAAGATTTTAAAAGATCTGAGGCAAGAATAAATGCAGACAAGACTGATGCAGCTTTTCAATGCAGTTCAGGAAGAGTGTATCAGCTGCCACATCACACAACTACTCATCAAAAATAAGATTTTATTTATTACATAATTAGTATTTTAAAAAATTAGATAAAGATTACTATAATTATAATACTATATATAATACTGTACACTGCATATATTTTGTAATTATTTGTAAGTACTGTAATACACATTAAATAAGGCATCTTTAAACAGAAAAATACACATAAAGCAAGGATGAAAATGTTGGGAGGAAAGGTTTGCAGGAACCGAACTCCATATTTCCATACTACTAAATACCACAAAATCACAATTGTTGACATTCAACACTGCCATCCCCAAGGTAATCTGTCCATAATACATATGCTTCTTTTTCAAACAATAATGACCATCCTTAAGAATTAAATAATCGCATGTTGGCAACAAATCTGTTATAGTTAATTGTTCTCCATTTGAGGGACATTTTATTTCAATTAATCTTTCTGGAATATCACCATTCAATACTATTCCATCAGGTGATATGCCTAGCCATGGATTTACTTCAGAAATCAATAAGCCACATTTTACATTGTAGACCATAGAGACCATAGTTCAGTATTCATGAAGAATTTACAGAATGTGTAACTATCATGAATAATGAAAATCGACTGTATTGTATTTTGTTTAAGATTAATATATTATTGTTGTTTTATTTTTTCATTAGTCTTTTTTTATGTATGTAATATATACTTAATCATAAACTAGTAGTCCTCAAATTATGACAGTGTTCAGTTCTAGCAATTTTGAACCCATTGTCATAAAACAGAAATACTCAAAAATTATGGATTTTTCATTACTAATGTTTAGTAGACACTATATATCAGTGGTATTCACTAATTTTTTTATATGATCTGTTTTTCTAATAAATATTCTTTCTCGAGCCTCTATTTGAAAATTGAGGAAAATATTTTCTATAAAAATATACTTTTATAATTGATGCAATTGTGTTTTATTAAAAACTTACATATTGCACATTTATAGTATTTTATTATAGAATTAATTTTTAATGTGATAAATATTTGTTCTATATTGATAAATTTGAAAAATTAAATTATTGATTGACTAAAATTCAGTATGCGATTGACAAATAGACGATTCACTTTATGGAACCCTTGTTATACATTATCTTAAACATGTTATTACTGTATTACTTCAAATTTAAGCTGCAGTAGGATTTTAAAATTGGAAAAAAAAAAATGATTTTATAATAGATATTGAAAAATAGGAAATATTTTTATTTACTTAAATAGATATTAATATACATAATAAGCTACCTAATTTATTGAGAATCTTCTTCAAATATACTATCACTTTCGTTTTTTTTTTTTAAATAGCATCAAGTATCTTCTCCCAAACATGTTTTCATCAATCTTTCATCAATTCTGTTGTCATCCATGCATTCTTTTGTGCTCGAACCTTAGGAAAAAAATTTTCAGAGAATTTATAAAAATTGAATATTGTCTGCTTAAAATATTGTATTCGAATTTAAGCCGCAGGAGGATTTTAAAATTGGAAACTTAGAAAAAATAATAATGATTTTATATTAGGTATTGAAGAATAAGAAACATTTTTATTTACTTAAATAGGTACTAATATACATAATAATTTGACAATTTATTTCCATCAGTGGTTACACATTATTGTAATTCGTGATTTTTCTTATAATTAAAATATGGCCAGACCAACGCCACCTAGATATAAGGCCTGCTTACCAGATTTTGACGTCATCGTTACTAGGCGAAATCTTTTTCTTTTTTTTCTTTTTTTTTTTTTTTAAATAGCGCCAGGTATCTTCTCCCAAACATGTTCTAATCATTCTTTCATCAATTCTTTTGTCATTCATGCAGTTCTTTTATGCTCGAATTATAACATCCTTAGGAAAAATTTCGTTGAGTACAGTTTTTTTGTTTAAAATAATAAAAGGTGGCAATTTGTTTCATCTGCGGTTATAAACAGCATTATAGTAATTCGTGATTTTTCTTATAATTAAGTTTGACCAGATACGACGCGATTCTACAAGCTATCAAACAGCAACTGGATTAAATCAGAAAAGTGCGAACAGGGGGACCATCGAATAAACTTATCAACAGTCCTAATACTATGTTCATGCGTTGAGCGTAAAGCAAAAACCCGAACGTTGGGGAGCGGGAGATCAGGAGAAATAAGATGTTAAAATATTCGCTTTGAATTTAAGTCACCCAAATTTTACGTCTTAAAAATTTGAATAAAAAGTGCGGCTTAAATTCGAAGTAACGTGGTATTTTATTTATCATTATTTTGTATTATTTTTTAATTCTCTTTAACGATACATTATGGATTTTATTATGATAATTTCACTAAAAACTAATATAAAACTCTTGTATTCTCTTGTATTAGTTTTTAGTGAAATTATTTTTTTTTAGTGATTGATTATGCTTAGTATTTTCTGATCGAACAATACAAATAAAATTAGGCATAGGTAGCAAAATGTAATTTGCAGGGCCGGCCCGAGAAAACGGAGCCTGGTGCAAAGTTATCGTGCGGGGCAGTGGCAGATTAAGACGGGTTGAGGCCCCGGGCGCAGAAGAAAATATTGGGACCTTAAAAAAAAGAGAATCAAGAGAATAAAAATACATATTGACCATATTTTTAAATAAAAACATTATGTACTATTTATATTGTATTTTATTCCAATAAAATTTTAATATGATATAAATGTATAGAATTTGACACCCTTGTATTCAAAAAGCAGAACACCAGGACCCAGCCTTTTTATGCGAGATTGCGTATCTGACATGTCATGAATCGTATTTTGAATACAAGAGTGTCTTTTACAAGCAGCACCAAGGGGTACCTATAGGCAGCCCCATGGCGGGAATTTTGGCCGAGCCGGTATATATTCATACTTAATGCCATTTTCTCCTCTCATTGCTTTTGTGCTGAAATTGGCATGATTTCCGGCACCATTCCAATCTCCAACAACAGGTTTCGGATCTAGAGATACAACCACGTTAAAATCTTCAGCGATTCTAAATAGAATAAATCGTGCCATCCATAAATCATCTGCTATCGAAATTCCTTCATTAGGTCCTATTTGAAATTCCCACTGAATTAAAAAAAAATTCTATCAATATTTCTATAATGAAAAAGTAATTGACGTTTGCATTCATTTTCACTAACTTGTGCAGGCATAACTTCAGCATTTATGCCACCTATATTTATACCAGCGTACAAGCAGGCTCTGTAGTGAGATTCCGCTACATTTCTTCCAAAGATTTTATTTGTTCCAATACCACAATAATACGGACCTATTTTTAATTTAGAAGCGGAATAAGTGGCAATTATTTTTAAACATTTTAATTTCGATAAAATACATAATTTTGCGTCTAACCTTGAGGCGGAGGATAACCATTTTTTGGCCAGCCAAGTGGATGGTTATCAATATCGAAAAGGGTATATTCTTGTTCCATTCCGAACCACGGATGTTCCTTTGCAATTTCTCGTAAAACTTTATTACATGACATTCTGTTATTTGTTTCTGCAAAGAGGATTTATTTTTATATTAAAAAATTCTGCAGATTTAAATAAAGAGAAAAAGACCGATCGCCTACTCGTAGGAGTGTTATCAGACTTATAAGTTTCGCATAAAACTAATTTGTTGTTTCTTCCAAAAAATGGATCTTTATATAATGCAACCGGATTTAAAAGAATATCAGAATTGATTCCTTTCGCTTGATCAGTACTGGAACCGTCATAAAACCAATTCGGTATATCTATAAAAACATAAAAATTCGTAGATTAATATTAAAATTTGGCTTAAGAATTACTTATAGTAATAATTTTACCTTTAGTAGTTTTAGGTACAAAATCTAAAGTTCTGGTTTTAGATCTTAGATATTCACCGGTTCCATCGATCCACACATATGTGCATTGAATTTTGTTTTGTGGTTGATCCAGTTTCATATATTTTGTCCTAGAATCTTTAGTTAATCCATTCATTTGATAATAATCTTTGTCTAGAAAAACATCATCAAATCTTAAAATGTTTCATTTAATATTTAATGTAGAGAAAATTAAGAAAACTTAATTGAATGATTAAACTTACTTAAATTTCTATAAAAGTAAGGAAATATTTTCTTCTTATGACAGCTTGCGGGCTTAAAAATCGTATTTTTATAAAGCACGGACGATCTTAATAATTTCAACATTTTTTAAAATATAAAATTTTGGAATTTATAAAGATATGTTTAACCAATTTAAATATATATTCTTTATTCTAAAAAATTAGATATTTTAAATTTTATAGAATGCGTGTGATTGGTTAAAATAATAAATTTTTACGACATTTTACTCTATAATTTTAAGACAAATTTTTTTAATTTTAGTTTAAATGCTAAAATACAGTATTTCTGAATAAATAATGAACAAGGAGGCAAATATAGTTTTTAAAATTTATTTTTTTTTATTTTAGTTCTCAAGATTAATACAGTATTTCTAAGCATATCCTTAATAGTTTAAAAAATATTCTAATTTTGTATTTTATTATAGAATAGCTTAGTTTTTATTGTATTCTATTGTACAACTGATGATGATATGGGTGTATCGAAAACGTTAGTGTCAGTGTAATTAAAAACTTTACATTTTTATATACTGCTGCAAGTGCTGTATTTAATGAGAACTCTAATAAAAAGGTCCTTCCAATTTTTTACCATCAAAACAACAACTGCAGTACGCATCGGTGGTGGAGGTGGAACGTCGACAAATAGCTTCAAACAGCTACGGGAAGGACAATGGGATTAGCCCCTACCGTATATTTTATCATCAAGTCTATTTGCATAAACATTTACAATTTGAATGAAAATACAGGAATACCTCAATTATCGCAGCTATTGTTGCCACGAAAAATACCACAATAATCGAATCTGCGATAATCGGGATAAATAATACATGTAAAATGCGTATCATTGCCAAGGATTTTTCAAATCTATTGATTAAATTTTATGTATGAGGTAAAAGCTTTTCCTTTTATACATATCTCTTTCTTTCAAAAATATGTTGTTCAGAAACTTATTAGAGTATCCATGCTTTTGGCCGACATTAAAAATACTATTTATTTCTGCCTTTTGGAGGACCCTATTACTACAATGCGTGTGACACCTCCTAAAACAAAACTTTTTAATTTTAGTTCTCATTAATACAGTATTTCTAAGCATATCCTTAACAGTTATTTTCAATAATTTTAATATAGTATGTATTTATATATTTTAATCTTTTCATTTAAACATAGTAAATAATTAAATAATTGAATATTTTAAAACTTATTTGTTATATTCAATAAACGAATTTAAATCAAAAATACTGATATTATTATTCACAAGGTAGGTCATAATTAGAGATAACGCCTCAAAATTTCAGGAAATGTATTATATAACGATGTTAAATTCCTATTGATCAAAATCAATAAAATTTATTCAATTAATTAAAAATTGTTTTTCTAAATAAAAAGTTGATTGAATGAATAAAAATTATTTCTATGCACTATAAAAATTAATTTAAATATTTTATCATATTACGGTTAGTCTAAGTTAATTTATTAATATCGCTAATTATTATAATGAAACTGAATATTGCAGCTGCTTTGAGTTCACTATGAATAGGATTCGTGGCTCAACCGGATGATTTAGAAATAGATATTAATGGACCGAATTCCTCACGAAAAAATTTGGAGCTATGAAACTTAAGAATTAAAATCAATCCTTTAAATGACATCAGCTAAAATTTTTAAGCAGTCGCATTGGCGAGCAAGCAAAATTTTCTTGATAAAACTTTATCGAAAGGAGTATTGTTATATTTTTCTGCAAGAAATGAATTTATAGCAATATTTTATTAGTATCATATATATATTAATTTATTAAAGAAATAAATATTTCATCATATATTTCTGTGATAATTGTGTTAGTATATATGTGATAATTTCACTGAAAAAAAAAAGAATATTTTTTGAAATAAGTATGTATAATGGAAGTTTCCGACTTTAAGTACAATATTATAAATGATTTCTAAAAAAAAATTCCATTTTATTTTTTACAAAAAAAAATCTAAAATTTTAATAGAAAAGCATATACTGTATAATGAATTATTAATACTTTTTAAAAAATACAGTACTGTATTGGCTCTCTACATCATTAAAATGAAACCAAATAATATTTTCAGTTGTTGATGTAAACTAATTGCTTATGATGAATATCGAATTTCAATTCTAAGAAATATCTTTGATAGTCTATCTTCTTTTAGATTAAAATTAAAATCAGTTTGTTAATTTACTCGTCATTGTGCACTGAAAATATATATTAGTGGATTTAGATAGGTTTGTCATTTCAGTATTAAAACTGATAAATCGATATAAATTTTAGTCTATAAGCCTATTACGTATTAATGAATAACAGAAACATGTTTAAAAAAAATTTAATTTATTAAGATAAATGCGATATATTTTACTTCACTTAATGTAAGTTAAATCTTAAAAAATTTATTCGTGTTTAGTCTTATAACAGCAGAAATGTTGTTATTACGATGCCTTCTTTTCTATTTGTTTTTGAATTTTGAAGACGATATTGTATATTGCGATAATCAGATGTTGTCACAGTTCCTCAAATTTATTGAGAATGTTTTGAATCAAGGTATTTTATTGAACCTCATCGGATAATAATTACAATATCTTAATTAATATGAATAATCAAATTAAATTTTCACAGCTAATGATTCGATCAAACAGTGCAATTCTTTCCAACTTGGTCCTATAGACTGTGCTCAGATTATGAGAAGTGGAAACAAGACTTCGGGAATTTATAGAATATGGCCTTCAGCTTGGAAGAGATTTGGTAGTTTATCTGTATTTTGCGACATGGATACTGATGGTGGTGGATGGACGGTAAGCAAATATCTTAAAACATAATAGATCTTTCCTCTTATTCTCTAAGTATTGTAATCTATCATAACTACGGTATGATTATATAAGAAAGTATTAAAATAACATAAACTATTATGATAAAATTTCTGGATTATATTATTTCAGCTAATTCAGAAAAGAGGCCAATATGGAAATGCTCAGGATGATTTCTATAAAAATTGGAATGATTATAAACTTGGATTTGGTAATCTAAATGCAGAATTCTGGATTGGTGAGATATTGCCAAGGATATTACTAATATAAAACAATGTTTACCATTCTAAATGGAATTTATTTTTATGGTCAATCGTTAATTAGGAAATGATCAATTGTTTGCCATAACCAACCAAGGAAATTATTCTCTTTGCATCGATATGAATGATTTGAAAGAAGAAAAACGCTTTGCACTATATAAAGAATTTTGGATTGAAAATGAAGATCATGATTATAAACTTCACATTTCTTCTTATTCAGGAAATGCTGGTAATTACACTTATTATTGGTATCTCAAATTGTAATAATAAAATTTTAATCTAGTAACCAATAATAATAAAGGACACTTTTCTCTACTACAAAATGAAGGATAAGTGTGTTTTTAATTAGTTTGATAATTCTAAAATATTTTAGCTAAAATATATATTTTCAATATTAAATACGTTTGTTTCCCTATGCGTAATTAAATATTCTGTATTTCAGGAAACTCTTTATTCGATGCTAACGGTATGAATTTCGCTACAAAAGATAAAGATAAGGTTAAAGTTTTAGGAAATTGTGTTGTTTCGTCCAAAGGTGCTTGGTGGTATAATAGTTGTTATAATTCGAATTTTGAATGGACTTAATTTTAATGTTCCTCATGAAAGTTATGGAGATGGAATCATGTGGAGACGTTGGAAAGGGGCCTTTTATTCTCTTCCAGAAGTCGATATGAAAATCCGTCCAGTCGATTTCAAATGAACTCTACATTATAGTATTTTTAATTTATTTAGACCATTTAAAACTGTTTTTGTCAATTATTATTGAAAATATTACTTTTAAAATAAAATGATTATCAGTTTTGCAAATTAATTAACCAATAGTCAATCTTAATTCATTGAATTAATTCATTAGATTAATTCACTGAATTAATCTAACGAATTATAAAATTCCATATTTTATTATGTAGTGTACATATTTCTCTCATGAAAATATTAAAATAACTTATTCATTTTTACAAAAAAATAAATAAATTTTATCATATTATAATTAAAAATTGTTCAGTTACTATTTTTATATAAAGTTTTATATTCCCGCCATGGGGCTGGGTGCTGTATTTAATGAGAACTCTAGTTACAAGTGTTAAGCAGTTTATTTTTTCAATGGATCGGACCTTTTTATACATGTCTTGTTCTTGTAATGTAAGTTATCTTAACACATTTGGTTTGAATAAAAATTTGTTTAATGGATTCATTTCTCACTTTATTGGACTGGTTATCCAGATTAGACATTCATTTGGACATAGTTATCCAGTTGAAGCAACGACAAAGTCAACAGGCGGAGGGAAGGGGTCAATCTGGAGATGGCGGCCGCCTGGCATCTGGGGCAGATCGTCATACTACTACCATACTTTCTAATAATGAAGTTTAAAAGACTAAAAAGTAATCTTATCTTAAAAAATATAATACTCAAAAATAATTTAAAATATAAGAAATAGATTTAATATAAGGCAGTTTTGGGTTTAATTTTATACATCAGCACTTTACATCTTGACATTCATTTTTGTCTGGCAATGACATATTGCAATTGATTTATATTTATTTAAATCTTGTTTCTCTGTCATTCCTATATTCTTCATAATAAAGACAAAAGATTGAATGACAACAAGTAAACATTTGAAAAATGGAGTTGCAGTCAGGAAAAGTTTGTGCACCTGTTTTAAATCATTCAATTATAGAAGTGGAAATTAAATATGCAAATTATATACTTTAAAAAATTAATAAACATTCTATATTTAGTAAACCCATGTAAATGAATATTTTTCCCTATAAGCATAATAAGCTTTTTAATAGTACAAACTATCATTAGTGCATAATATCATATGCAGGTAGTCCTTAACTTATGACAACACTGTCTTATAACCATGATCAGTCCTGTGATTGATCAATGCAATTTGTATGTACTACAACTACAACTACTACTACAACTATTAGGTACAGGATTTCAGAGCATTTATTATATATATATAGTAAATACTCTGAAATCCAGAATTCTGTAGTGATAGTACTGGATTTTAAAATAAGCCAGATTCTAAAAAGATGCATGTCATGTGCTATCCATAAAAACAATGTAAAAATATATCACTATATCACTAGATTTTTATTCCATAAATTGTTAAATTATGAACTAAATACTTAAAGCACTAATTGTAAAGCATTAAAGTTCATAAAATAAGGATAAATATTTATTTTCCTTGATCAAAAATAAATGTTTATCCTTATTTTAAGAATTTACCAGGAGAGTGTCAACCTCATGGCCCCCTTTGATTTTGCCAATTTTTATATAAGTTGTAGTACTACCCTCCCACAAACCCATGATAAAGTAATACAATGCAACTCTCAAGCATTCCTGAAAAAAAGGGCCTTAAAATTTTCGATGATGTTTATATACTGATTGATATTAACAATTTAACAAGGCTGCTGTATAAAGAAAGGAATAAAAATCAGAAGCGCTTCTAAAAAGTTGCATTTAATGGTGTTAATTGCACATGTGAATAATATTCTTGCCATAGTGCTGTTTGTGAACTTTCTGAGTTTGTTTTGGCAGTGTAGATTGAAGAAATGTTGTTAACAAGTGCTGCCGTAACACAATGCGTTCACCATTCAGTTACATAAAGGTGTCATTGGATGGATGCTGGTTCGAATCTTTTTTTTAAAAAAGTTTTTTTTATCGAAACTGAAATGGATTATTGCACAATGTGTTTTTATTAATTAGAAATTACTATTTTGTAATTATTTAATTTTTTTTGCTATGCCCTTTAAACATTTCTATCCCAAATATTAAATACATGTATAAAGGAATGTAATTGATAAAACTTCTTTACACAAAATATTTATTTTAACAAATACAGATTATATTATTATTATTGATGACCATTAATCTCCTTGATCTCTCTGGGTGATGTGTCATTTGGATAATACTAATCATAAAAGCATCCAAAACAAAATATTGTTTTACAATGCACACATTTTATGACATTTCTAAAAGCATATGTTGTTTTTCATTATTGAGGTAGAGAAACCATATTTTATTGACATATAAAAGTAAAGGCTTGTCTTCAATCAACTTTGATGTGAATCATGCATATAGAATCATTGATTGAAATACAGGGGCATTTAATTGGTGTAATAACAGCCAATGTTCATTAATAAATGTGCGCACTGTAAAACAATATTCTGCTTTGGATGCTTTTATGATGAGTATCACCCAAATAGATGCACATTGGCCATAGAAATCGAGTTATTCCTGATGAGGAATAATAATATAATCTGTATTTGTTAATTAAAATAAATATTTTGTGTAAAAAAGTTTATTAATTATATTCCTTTATACGTGTATTTAATATTTGTGATAGAAATGTTTAAAGGGATAGCAAAAAAATTAAATAATTATAAAATAGTAATTTCTAATTAATAAAAGCACATTGTAAAATAATTCATTTCAGTTTTGATAAAACAAAAATTAGCGAGAGAGAGAGAGAGAGAGATTCGAACCCGCATCCATCTGATGACATCTTACATAACCGAACAGTGAACGCATTGTGTTATGGCAGCAGTTGTTAAATTGTTAATAAGTATATAAACAACATAGAAAACTTTAAACTCCCTTTTTTCAGGAATGCTCGAGAGTTGTGTTGTATTACTTTATCATGGGTTTGTGGGAGGGTAGTACTACAACATATATAAAAATCGGCAAAATCAGAAGGGGCCAAGGCACTCCCCTGATTAACTGCAATTAGTGCTTTGTTTTTAAGTATTTATTTCACTAGATGGATGGAAAAATTTCCGAAACAATCTGTCAATAATAGATATATTTTATTAAATATTATTTACTTTATTAAATATACATGTATATTATTTTTTTTCTAAAATGCAAAAATAATGTATTTCATAACAATATATTATATATCTATAAATACCTAAGGATTTGGTTGGCCAGATGCAGGGTCTTAACTATGGGTGGGCCCATGCACTGAAAGTTCTGGCCCATGTGCTGGCCCACCCTGAATATATAACCTGAAACAAAAAATTGAAAACTGCAAGAGTTCAACTCCATATAACCCAAAACACCTTGAGTTTTGTAAAAATGAAAATTTACAACCGAATACATTAAATACTAATCCAAGAGCCTTGTATTCCGTAAAAATGAAAATAAGAAACCACAAGTATAATTTAAGCCTACATAATTTCAAGCTAATAGCGATAAAAATCTTTATTTATAAGCTGCAAAAAACGCGTCCTTTGCACATTTTATGAAGTACTTTATTTATTCTTTCCAGATAATTGCATTAATTAAGTTTCAAAATACTGATAAATATAAGTATTTATTTGATAACTGGAACACAGTAAAAAGTGTTTGTTGCAAGGCACAAACACTTTTTATTAATCTAGTTAATAAAAAGTGTTTGTGCCTTGCAACTAGAGCTTTTTACTGTGTTCAAGTTAGTTATAGCAAGAGCTGTTTATACTGTAAGTTAAAAGATACGTTGAGCCGATGATGAACTCTACACATAGAAGAAAGTTTACTAGATTAGGTAAAAAACTAATTAAGTCTGAAAAGTTAATTGTGTTCCTCCATGAGTGCAAGATTAATGGGGTCTACCCTATGTCTATTCACCGTATTAAACTGCCAATAAAATCTTTATTTGATATCAGCTCAATACAAAATTATGCAATGATTTTTACTTAATGATGCAAAAACGATCGATTACTTTGTCCAAATCGAGAGCTTTTGCGATTTTTCTCTCGATAAATATGATTGCTAAATAGCTTAAAAAAAAAAAAAGCTGGTTACGTCACTGGCCAGATGGCTTACCACCCTGGAGGATTCAGGTTCCATATTTCCAATTTTTCAGGAGTCTGGGCCTGTCCCGTTGAACCCCCATCCTTCAACCATCCAATTGACCCCATCATAAGTATTGGCCAGCCTGTGATGGGCTCTACAAGTGGCCGCTGCCAGATACAGTTTGTGAGATATGGCGGCTTAACCTACCTAACCAACTAATTTAAGGCTATGAGATGTTCAAAAAAAGCAGGTTCTGTTTCATTTTTCAAAAGGATTAAACTACTATATATACCCTATAAGCCTTTCATAAAAATACTAATTACAGATATCCATTGGTTTGCAAATTTTTGATTTAACAAAAACATAAATCCATACCACTTTTTCATTTTGCAAAGAAAAAATTTTCACTTTTGCAAAAAAACTATTTAATCATCAATCATTCACTGTAATTTGTTTGAGCCAATGCTTTTCTTGCTTATTTTCTTCACTGATTGTATCAGATATATCAAATTTACTGGTGTGCCATTGATTTTAAGACAAAATTCACTTCTGCTTTTGTTAGAGTATCTAGTATCGAATCTGATGATTGACTTATACTGATGCGTATCCATAAAATATTTACTGCATTTTTCAATCATTTTAAAACTATATATCTTTAATAAATTTCTAATATTAAATATTTTTTGTTTTATTGGAAGATGCTAAATCATTGATATCGTCAATGTAATGATTTAAATAAATTATTTTCTGTGCATTAGTTTTATTAAAATAATTACCATAATAAAATCTATAATTAATGAATTTTTAATAAAAAAAACTGAAAGCATTAATACTGACTTCCAGAAAACTGGATTTATTTTTTCCAATAATTTAGCATAAAGGAATATTTTTAAGAATTACATAAATTTAAGACAATATTTGATGAAAATTTGAAAATTTTTAATAAATAAATAACACCATGATGATTAGCAAATTTATTGCTTTATTAAACTTATATTCAAAGATCAGTTGACATTTAGTAATCATGAAATTCAAAGTCAAATGTAGATTGCTTGTAGGTTATATAAAACAGGTCAAATAATAGGCTAAATAGGTTAATATTTATCATAAACTATTGTATAATAGTATACATAATTATATTAATGTTTTTGAAATGCTTTAATATCAATAAGTCACTTGACTGAGAAAATGGCAGTCACTTTCTGGTATTCAAGAACCAAGGAAAAATTATCACAACTTAAAAATTTTTACATTGGATTTAATGAGAAATCAGTTTTCAATTTACAAATTTTCACTTAAACAATTTTTAAGATCCAAGTAACCTTCATAAATCAAGGGATATCTATATAATGAATATTAATTGTCCACCTCTGGATACTCGGACAACTGAAAATTACCCCTTGTAGTGCAGTGAAATCTCAATTTAATGGAAATTGAAATAAATGGGGATATTCAAATAGGACAAAGTATTATAACAAACGAAACACACTGTTTTTTCTTTTTTATATCATTTTATATGCTGCTGATGTATAATCCAAGTAGTGAAAATCACTGATTTCCTTTAGAATTTGATTACAAATGCAAAAGATTGATGTTTCCTTCTGGGTCCAAGACTTTGGACTTTTAAACATTAATGTAAAGGTGCAAAGTCGCAGATTAGATCGAATGTCAACAATACTATTTATATCTAAACCTAATAGTCTCATGACTCTGCAATCCAGAGTTCGGCCTGACCTCGGGTCTTTTTCTAAGTTCTAACTTAATACTAAATAATTACAAAACAATTTAGCAACAACCGTAACGTCTAACTGATGAAACGAAACCAAATATCAGAACTTACACTAAAAGTAACGATGTAAGGATTGTAATACATATCTTGGTGGGAGGAGGTCGTGTCTTGGCGGTGGCCGCCATGTTGTGATAGGTGTCAGCAGAAATAACGACATTTGCATTTGTAATGTGTTATTTTCTTAAATTAATATAATTCATAATATTTATTTTATTTAATTAATATAGTATGCTTTAATATTTATCTTTTGTAAACCTATTTTGTAAAAAAACATCTTATTTTTTGATTGTTGGCTACTCCAACAATGTTAATGTAAATGAGGTACTGTATAAGTACCGGAGTTTTGTTGGCAAGAGACCGCCTTTTTTCTTTCTGCTATGTCGGGTCGATGGTGATCTGTTTTGACAGTCAGCTTT
Organism: Olivierus martensii; assembly: GCA_000484575.1. Lineage (NCBI taxonomy): Eukaryota > Metazoa > Arthropoda > Arachnida > Scorpiones > Buthidae > Olivierus > Olivierus martensii. The sequence continues at coordinate 30,596 of AYEL01066127.1, forward strand.
TTACGTACAAATTTGTAAGTTGTGGATTTTCAAGGAAAGCAAATAAAAAGTTATTATTGAACATGGAGTTTTTGTCATCATTTCTGAAAGACTGGGAGGCTAATATCCACATCAAAGTTTCGTTTGATCGATGAATACTTGAAAGGTTTGGGGGTAGGAGTTCAGAACCTGCGAGGAGAAATTCCTCACAACGATTAAGTGTTAGCAGTAAAACAAACAAAAAACGATGTTAGAACTTGCACTAATAAATTGAATAAATTTCCAAACAAGTTAAATAATAATAAAACTATAAATTTATTAGACTCAAAACACTTACAAAAGTGTTAGCAAATGCTTTATTGAAACTATAATAATGCAACAAACAAGTATCCAACAAAACTTGTTTAATCCAATTCAAATATCAAAATTCCACAAAGAAATAAACCTTAAATACTACTTAACTTCTAATACCTCCACCTCCAATACAAACTTCAAACAATAGTCGATCCTTACAAGAAACTCAATTGTCACTTTTGCCAATTCTACGTCTTGAAATTCAGCCCCTCCCGTTATCAAACAGCACCTCAAAAACTTGTTGATTGTGTCGATCTTTTATACTCGAGTGATGAACACTTCGCACTTCGCTCATTTACATACTTATATGTAACAAGTTCAAAGTTATTAGTTTCTAGAGTAATTCATTCATGTCATTATCTTTACAATTAATTTATATATCAAAAGGAGTAATTCATTTATGTAAACTTGTTTAAAGTTGTTAGTTTACAGAGTATTTCATTTATGTCATTATCTTTTAAAGTTATCAGTTTACAGAGTAATTCATTCATGTCATTATCTTTACAATTCAAAGTTTTCTAGTTTACAGAGTAATTCATTCATGTCATTATCTTTACAATTAATTTAGGTAATTCATTCATGTCATTATCTTTACAATTAATTTATATATCGAACAGATAACCCGACTCTTTACAATTAATTTATATATCGAACAAAACACCGATACGGATCATTTCTTATTTTCTCATATCAGTTCAGTGGTAATATTATATGTATAATAAAGATGACATCAATTAACCTGGGATAGTTCTTCCAGATACGGGTTCCGACTCCGTATCACGGATTGCCAGGTAGCTTCCGGGATACGGAATTCCATATCACGTGATTGCCAATTACGATGGAGAAGGTGGAAGTAAGTTAACTTTTAAACTATATAATACGTTAGCATATAGGAAAATAACGATAAATAAATAATAGACTTGTGATTGCTAACGATGGAGGCGGAGAACGTGGGAAGTAAGTTAACTTTTAAACTAAATATACGTTAGCATATAGGAAAATAACGATAAATAAATAATAGAGTGCGTTTATGATGGAGAAGGTGGAAGTAAGTTAACTTTTAAACTAAAATATAATTAGGACGGAGAAGGTGCAAGTAAGTTAACTTTTAAACTAAAATATAATACGAAGGCGGAGAACGTGGGAAGTAAGTTAACTTTTAAACTAAAATATAATGCGTATATATAGGAAAATAACGATAAATAAATAATAGAGTGCATAATAAAGTAGGACGGAGACGGAGAACGTGGGAAGTTAAGTAACTTTTAAACTAAAATATAAGGAGAACATGGGAAGTAAGTTAACTTTTAAACTAAAATATAATACGTTAAAATAATAGGAAAATAATGATAAATAATAGAGTGCATAATAAAATAAAAACATAGGAAAATAACGATAAATAAATAATAGAGTGCATAATAAAATAATGGAGAATGTGGAAGTAAGTTAACTTTTAAACTAAAATATAATACGTTAGCATATAAAAAATAACGATAAATAATAGAGTGCATAATAAAATAAAACTAGGACAGGTAAACGATAAATAATAGAGTGTATAATAAAATAAAAATAGGACAGGTCCAAGTTAACTTCCTCACACTGGCCAATATGTTTCACCTGTTTTTCTCCATGTCAAGATGTACTTGAGAGGATGTGAAATTGATGAGCACTATATCATCATCAATACCAAAATCTTTGGTTTCAATCATTTGAAAAATAATTATAATATATTTGAAACAAGATATGATGTCAAAACAACTGCAAAACTTCTGTAATTATATAAAACAAATCTAAAACTTGATTTTTAAAGAAAATGGTAGCAGTGTAGTTATTATAAAATGAAGAAATGGCCTCAATGATTTTCTTTGAAAGGCTGTGGAAGTTAAATATCTTGAACAGTTTTCCTCTATCAATGGAGTTAAATGCCTTCTTAAAATCAATAAATATTAGAATTAAAGAAGGGTTCTGGTCTCAAGAGTCTTCAAGTCTTCTGATAGATAATTTTGAGCTGTAATTTTTTAAAATTCTGCTTGATTTTTTTCTTAAGAGTGACAAATGGTTCAATTCTATTGAGAATTATCTTTTCCTATATTTTGAATATAAATGATAGGAAAGTAATTTCTGTATATTTTCAATTTGGTTAAATTGTTCCAATATAAAAAAAGAAGTTATATCAAAACAGCTTAGTGCATGATATGATCACAGTTTCAAGAGCTTCTACTGTGATTCCATTGAATCCTGAGGTTGTTTCCATTTTCACCTGATGTACTACTAAGTACTACTTCTGTGAAGTTTTCACAAATTATTGGAAATGTAGTGATCAAGTTTAAATCATATATATATTCAGTATGGATAGAGGATTCATTATTGAGTAGTTCACAGAAATATTCCCTCTATTCTTCAATTAAGTTGGTACCATTTGATAGTTTCGGTTCGCTTTTTCCATGAGTGATATTGCCTCCATTTCTTTGAAGTTTGGAAGCAACATGACTCATGTCAAATTTGATTAATCTTCTGAACTGTTTCTACTGTCATCTAGTTTGTTAAATATCTCAATTTCTTCACAGTACTTATTGATTAGTATTTATCTTCTTTTAGATTATTATATTCAAGCAACACCAAAACCAACAAAGTACAACTAGAAATCCTTAACAACAATATAAATTAACTTCTAAATGAAGCTAATTTATATTGTTGTTAAGGATTTCTAGTTGTACTTTGTTCGTTTAGGTGCTGCTTGAATAGTTTCTTACCATAAAAAACTTTCAGCACTATGGTAGGAGATAAACAAATGTAAATAATTCACTCAATCAACAAGTTTAAAATAAAGAAGCGCTTTCGATTTATTAAATCCTCTTCAGCTTCCATAAATAGAACAACAAATTCTTAAAGAACGCACGTACAATTTGCAATTTAATTTTATTCATGGAGTAATATAATCAGGCTACACAATAAACTCTTGAATACAATTAAATTTAAGTCTAAAAATCTGAGAAAAATTTAAGTAAATTTGACATATTTCAAATATAAAATTCAATAAATTTCTATTCTTAATTCAGTTTTTAGTTTTTTAATGACATTAATTTGATTATAAATATTATTAAGAATATATCTTACATTTTATTTATCACTGAAGAAAATCCAATTATGTGATTTACTGTACAAAAAGTAATCAATACAGAAAATAATCTTATCATGTACAAAGTTTGTATCGAAATGTCACAGAAGTATAATCCTTTATGAAGAAACGTCAATTATCTTGGCATTCAATAGAAAACAAGCATAAAGATTTATATTAAAAAAAAATTTATATAAAAATCCTTTCATCCGAAGAAGTTCAAAAATGTTTGCTCTGTGTGAAAAGAATAAATTCCCCAGTAAAATATATATTAGTTATGTCAGGCGAAAGTAAGAAAAGTTATTTATTTTTTTCTTTTCTCACAACTTTAATTATAAATCATGTTTCTTGTTAAGGAGAGATAATCTTTAGAAAGAGAAGAAAGTTCGGATTGAACTAGAAGACGATGCATCAAGATGAAAAAGAAGAAAATTTTTATCAAAACTTTTTTCGAATTCTTTTAAATAATATCAAAGAGCATTAATTCGGAATATGTTATATAGTTTTTAATTAATTGTGCGCTAGAGACATTCGTATATTAAAAAAGAAAATAATTCATAATTAATTAATGCGTACTCGAGACATTCATAATAATACGCTTTGAGAAAGCTGTACGGATCACTCGAAGGAGGGAAAAAAACGGATTTTCTTTGTTATTGAAAATATTTAACAAGTTATTAATTCCTCAATGAGGCGTGAGAGTCACGTATTTAACGTGGATGTCATTAAATTAATTAATCCTTTAAACTTATCGATTTTTACCGTTAACAAAAAAATGACAATCAAATTTTGATGAAAATCGCGCTTTTATTCGCGTATCCGTGTATGAAGGTTAACGAACGATAAAATAACAATAAAAATATAAATATATATATTCTCCAAGATAATAAAGCTTATATGTTTTAATTCAGTAATTACTTTTAGATATATATGTATTCCAGGCGACTAATGAGATGATAGCGATTTAAATTGCAAAACAAATGGTGTACTCTTTAATTTATTAAAATGAAGACAAATTTGACAGAATCGGTTATTTAAAACTGTAAATATTTTATTTATAAAAACAACTTATCTCGCAATATAAATTTTCGATGATTAAACCATTTTAAGTACGTTTAATCCAATTAAGAATTGTTCGGAAACTTAAAAATTACAAAGTAAAAATAAATTATTCATGTTTCAAATTTAACGTGTCGCATTTTAACGAAAATTAATTATCGATAAAAAATTTTAGTGATGCCTTTAACTTTTTTTAACGTCTCTTACGCATTATTTTAATTTAAAACGTTTTTTTACTTACATTTTTTAAATGTTTTTAACGTATAGATGACACTTACAGTTATTGAACTGCACGGTCATTGTTAGAGATTTTTATGCAATGTTTGAAGTCCATTCTCTTTTAAATATTTTTAACGTATAGATGACACAGTTATTGAACTGCACGGTCATTGTTAGAGATTTTTATGCAATGTTTGAAGTCCATTCTGAGCTTTTGGTCTAACAAAATACTTGAGAGTAGTTTCTCTTTCTTTCTTTTTTAACAAAGAGAAACTTCTTTTCTTGAGAAGAACTGGTTGACCTGTTCGACAAAGACAGCTAGACAATCGAAAGACAGACAGTCGTAGTTAACGGCAGGATCACAAGTTTGGTCTTTCTCCATATATACGTATGAGATTTCGATGGATTACTCTGTTTCTTTTTCTTCGGCAGGAAAGCTTGTCGCTTCTACAGATTTCTAGTCACGCCATCGATTCATCCAAACCCTCTTTGCAGTCTTTGTTGACGTTCCTGAACAATTTTTGCGACGTTTGTTCACCATATTGATGTAAGAAAGAAACGGAAGAGAAAATTGTCTTTTCAAAAAAAGAAACAGCTACATTGATAAATGTGTTTGAAATTACTCCAGTTAAGAGCGGCTAAAAATCTTCCATTGTAATTTTACGACTTTAAAAAAAATAATATATCATCATATTGTTTTGTGAATATTAAAATCAAAATAAAGAAATCAACGAGAAAGAGAGAGAGAATAACATTAAAAATTCTCTCAGTGTATTTTAAATAGCGTTAAAGAATCTAAAATTAATAAAAATAATTTGTTTTAAGATAAAGTTATATAAATTATTATATATTTGCATAATTAGATGTAATAATTCTTCAAATTATCGTCATCAAGTGAAGGAAGAACAAACGAAAAATGTTCATCAAAACAGATCTTTAAATAAGGAGGGAAAAATTCATCTTTAGCTATTTAGAACAAATTAAAATTTTTACCAATTTAAAATATTTTATTCGAAGCATTTAAAATGTTTCACGACAAATACATTTGCAAATTCTTATTATAAAAGAGTGATTAAACAGTAAAATATTTTCACGAATTATTACGTCATTCCATGAGTAATTTTTAAGAAAACCGCAAGAAACATTATTCATGCACGCAATGTCTTGCTCTTCTCGGTAGTTTAAAGACATATTAGTCACACTATCTACTCCAAGAAATTCCATTTTTCAAATATGTAATTGCATTATATATTTCTTTCTTAGAGATCGCATTCATCACACGTGGCATCGTTCCTACTCCATTCAAATTTTACTTATCTTCAGAAAGACTACAATTTTACACTCTGTCTTCAACGTGCCGTCCTACATCGTTCTACCATTTTCGTATTTTATTGTAATCGTATATCATCTACTTTATTTATTTTACACGTTTTGAAGATATGATTCTCCATAACGATCAACACGTGTAATTTTTGCCGGTGTATCGCATCTCGTCGATCACTGCACAGCATAAAAGAATAAGAATCGAACTTTCGAAAAATAAACCGTTTCAACAAATAAAATATGACAGCAATTTAGATTTTTAATAGCGAATTTAATTCCGAGAGTAAAATATCTTAATAATTTATTTCTATTCTTTAATATCGTAGCCTATGCAGTGTATTGATTAGCATAAAGATAACGATTGGAATCATAAGTACTAGAAGAGCCTTCAAGGACTATTTGCACATCAACGAGATATAATCCTCACAAAGAAAAGAAGAAATATTCTCCAATCGATTTTATGTACTTCGAAGATCGATTGGTTTGACGACCCTATTTTGGAATGTAGTTTATAATACTTATCGAAATTTTCACGCATAATATTTCATACTCGAATGAAATAGTCTTAGGTGTAATACATTCAGTTTTATATTGAATCCATTATAATAAATTCATATGAAAAAAATTTCTTGTTAAAATAGTCGAATTGATGTTTAAAACAGTATAATGATATATTAAATGCGATAACGAATTAAATTTAATTATATATTTTTATGTTTTGATTTGATACGTCTTATTTATCCGCTTGGACAGTTAGATTTCTTGGGAAAGTATAGAAGAGTGGATTTACCACGACCAAAATCTGGCTTACTCCGGTTTACCACTAGAAAAATCTGGAATCGATTCCCAGTTGGTCTCCATCTTTCTATTTCCCAGTCGATTCCAACAGAACTGACCTGAACCGCCACTAGTACTTCTTCAGGTTAAATGCAACTGCACTGCAATGCAAGTGCTTATAACAATCAAACCTATTCAGCATATTATTTTCGTTTATAAATAATAATAACTTCAGTTTTTGCAAAGCTGCTTCTGTAAGAAACATCATTTTGCTCCAATTTTTCTAATTAACAATTCATTTTTAGGATATTTTAAATTTTTACTATGTTGTTTAGTTACTCAAATCCTTCTCTATCCATACCTATGGTCCATAAATAATCTTATAAATCTCTTCAAAGACATGTAAATTTTATTACCATAAGACGTTACAATTGTACTGTTACTCCATATATAATATTGCATTAACAAGCAAGATATCACTGGTTTTTACATGATTATATTATTTTATGATGAAAATCCTACAAGAATAATTGAAGTTTTCAAAACCATTCAAGATACAAAACAATCATTGCACATATGAAGAGATGGGAATATTTTTACACTTATAGAAGGAAACATTGGATAAGTATAAATTAACTTGCGTAGGTTAGGAGGCACAGAAGCATTTGAAATATGAGATTAAACAGACACTCAATACCGATAGGAATTATCAGATAATTTCGATTGGAATGAGATCATTCTATGTACACTAAAACCTACGTGAAGAGAATCTCGATATCTAAAGTTTGGCAATTGTTACCTATCTATAAATCACTTGTACGTGTTATAATCCTGAAAAAATTCCAATAGCATCATCACCGCTTTGACCGGATACTATTCGACTGGAAACGGATTATATGGTCAGATAAACGCATTTGTGCTAATGGCTGTGCAAGAGTATAGAGTCAATCTCAGCAGGCGATGTATTCTGTGTGTTTCTCTTCTTTGTTCGAGAATAAAGAATGAATGCTCCGAGGAAAATGTTTACCATGGTATGGATTGAATTTATTAGTATATATAAAAGAGCAACAGTCATCCAACAAGGCAAACTATGGCATAACTTGATATCGAATAAGGATTATAACGTTTTGGCCTATTAATCTCTCATCAAAGTTTCAATAAAAGCTTATCATCATTTCATATGACAACAAAGATGCAAATTTGTCATGTTAATATATCATTTTATTTAAAATTATTATAAAATTATCGATTTATATAAGCAACATTCGCATTAATTCATCTTATATATGTTGCATTCCGGATCAGGGATTCTTTATTCAGAAAAGAAATTATTTCATGAAATGAAAAATTCAAGCATGCATATATATATATATATATATATATGTATATATGTGTATGCTTGAATAAATTTTAATTTCATGAAATAATTTTTCTTCTCAATAAAGGCCTATGGTTTTTCATTGGTTTTTATATAAATAGTTTCCAGGGGAAAAACAATTTTTTCACTTTATTTTCCAAGAAAATATATACATTTTAATTTCATTTTAAATTTTATAGTTATTCAATTACCGCCTACACTTATAATTTAAAAAATAATCGTATTATAAAGTGATTTTATTACATTTGTAATCTTCATTACTGCTTATAATCGAAGCGTCATCCCACCGCTTCATTTAGAAATCGATGTGGTATCGGTATCAGAAAAAAATTGCTAAAAAATTAAATAATCTATTAAATCTATAAAAATTAAATATTTTACTATCGCTTTACTTATTTTAAATGCTGCTCTTTAATGCGATTTTTCATATAAAGAAGAAAGGCTATCAAATTAACATATACTGCACTACAAACATACTCGGTACAGCTTAAGAAAACTTTGCCAAATCTCTTGAAAAAATAAAGGGAAAAATTTTTTTCTCCTGGAAACTATTTATACAGGAACCAATGAAAAATCCATAGGCCTATATTGCTTTTATAAATAACCTGCACAGTACAATAGTAGCATGTTTAATCTGTATCAACAAACTTAAACAAAGCAGCAATGCTGTAGAATATATATATAAAGATAAAATAAATAAGATGACACATATTTCCAAATCCCTAACGACATTTCTTTATCCCACTTACTGAACATTCTCACTATTTTCTACTACAGCCACCAATGTTTATATCCTCTTTGCAGAGTGTAGCATCTCTAGAGATTGAAATCGGAGATTAAAACAATTGTTATGATGCCAGCATGGTTTTAATTTTTGTATTTATATAAAACAGAATTCGAATAATAAAAAAAGGAATTTGAGATACGGAAAAGGAGGATTTTAAACAAAAAAAAAAAACAGAAAAAAGCCGAATTGATTCTGTTGTAATAGAACATGGATAAAATCAAGAAATATCTTCTTAGTGAAATTTATCCTTTTATTGTATATATAATTTTTTTGAAAAATATAAAATTGAAAGAGATATTTTAAAATATGAAAATCAATTTTACGAAAATAAAAAATTAAATTAAATTAATAAATAATGATTTACATGAATACCGAAATTTAAGTTTACAGAATAAATATTAGTTGGGAAAATTTTACATGAATACCGAAATTTAAGTTTACAGAATAAATATTAGTTGGGAAAATTTAAATAATAATATAATTAATAAGTTTCAAAATCTTGCATAAATATTTACCAAGATATTGTTTATATTTTGCATATTCTCTTATCGAATATTTTCGAGATAATTTTATGTGCAAGACTTTCAAATCTTTCCAGTTTATTGATCTGTTTGTGGCCATCATTATTTATTAATAGATACATTTATTTAAAGTGCGACAAATTTATTAAGAGTAAAATATCGCATATATATATTCTTTATAGAATTTTTAACAAAGTACAAAGTTCATACAAAGTTATCTTCTTTTTTTAGCGTATAAATCTTATTTATAAGATTTTTACGAACCTTAAAAAATAATTAGTTTTTAAATAAAATAAAAATTTTCATTTTAAATTAAAAAAAAAACAAAACTATTCTATAAATTGCTTCATTAAATTAAGGCATCATTTATCAAATGGAAAGGATGAATAAAAGAAATTAATTTTCAACGTTTTTTGTTCCAGAACAATTACTTCACAGAACAATTATTTTTACAAATATACTTTGGATCGTTATCGAGTTTCACAAGAAAGAAATCTTAATAAAAGGTGCTGCGAAAATGGAATATGAAAGACATGCAACGCTTGTATCTTTCTTTTATTTAAACATAACTAACGACACATTTTTTTTTTTTTAATTTTCTCGATTGAAGAGAAAGTTTTTTTGTTTGATGATTTTAATTAATGAATATCTTAGAATTTTCGAGATTATTTTAATAATTTTAGTCCAGATTGTTTTATTATTATTATTATTATTATTATCATTATTATTATTCTATTCTGTGAGAAGTTTTCTTGTTTCTGAATGGCATTATTTAATTAAAAATTGTCTTATTCGTTTTGTTCCGATTAATATGTATAATATTTGAATGTATTGAAGCACTAATGAAATTTTTTTGTCCTCATAAATTTTGCCAGTACTTCAGTACACGAGGAACTGCAGATTAATCAGAATTATTGATATTAATCAATGAAATAATAATATGCATCAACAAAACAGTATCAAATATTAATTCGAAACACTTTTCGTAAATTATACAGAAAACTTAATGCGGATATGAGTTATAGAAGGCATTCCTTTAATGAACTGTTAAGCTATCAATAGGCATGTCAGTGAATGAGCCTAGTACCATAAAGTCATCGACTATCTCTTAAACAAGAATCATTAAGGCCCAAATTTAACCTGATGTAACTCTTGTTCCAGATTGTTTATTAACGACCTGAATATTTTATAGAACTATTTAATAGAATACATTTAAACAAGAGCAAAAATAGGATTATCCACCTCACAAAATTAGAATTATTAAATCCAATTAATAAAAAGAGTGGACAGTTTGAAAACAGAAAATATCGACCAGGATGCGGCCTTTTTCTTATTCTCCTGCTTCTAAGGAGGCACATTTTTAATTTAATGTCGTAGAAATATTTCAAATAGTTGAATAGTTGTTAAGGGAAACCTCAGAAGTTTCAACATCCGCCATTTTGAAACAGATTAAATTAAAGAATTAAGCAAGATTTCTTGAAGATAAGAGGCTTTAATGGCTTGATCAATCTAAGGAATTTCATGAAAAATCAATCAAATAGTCCAAAAACTATTAGAGAGAAACCTTCGAAATTTGAACGATCAACATTTTTAAACGATTAAAGACATATGGTTATACAAATAATGTTCATCTTCTAAATTTCATAAAAATCCATTAATTAGTTCAAGTTATTTTAAGAGACTAGTCTCACCATTTTTAAACGATTAAAACTATAGGTTTAAGAAATGCAGCTTTCGGGTCATCTTTGATTACAGAACATCATACCGAATTTTTTAAAAGCAATTAATTAGTTTAAAAATTAATAATGGGCGACATAGACAACTGATACCATGGAGGTCTTATAAAACTTATTTTCCTTCATAAAGTGGGCTAATAAACATCATACTTAATGATGTTTATTAGCCTATTAAATTGTAAGAGAAGTCCTTTCTTAGAAAAGAAAATATCATTCGATTATTTTATCTATTTTATTTAAATAAAAATGATAGCAACTTAAAAAATCTTACATATAAGAACTAAACCAAGTATTGAGAAAGTAAAAGTTTGACTGCAATTTAGAAGATTGGTTATTTGATTGACGTTACTGTTTTCTTTTCATCTCGAAACTTTCGTCAACGGAATAGTCGTTTCTAAACTGCAGCCAATTGCCTACTTTCCCAGTACTTGACTCATTTTTCTACAAACTATATGTTTTTGTAATTGATAATTTGAAGCATGATAAATGACGCAAGAAGCCATACTTCACAAAAATTTTAATAACGCTGCTATTCTTTTGTTTTCTGAATTTATAAACGAACGTGATGAATATAGTGTCAGAAAAGGAAAAATTTAATTGTGTTCCATAGCCAGCAGGATTATTGAATTCTATGACAACTGTAAGAAAAATTCACTACTCATTACCGGAAACTTGTGCACCAAATGAAGTTAATCTTTTCTTCTGCTTTTTCCACGTTTTTTTTTTCCTATTCAATTTATAAGCCGAAATTTAACAATAACTTTTAAATTTATTCTTCCGAATGTCCTTACAGTTTACTTCCATTATGTACACATGTGGAGTTATTAAAGTTTTTAAATTACGAAATGATTTTATAAAAATCGTTATCATTTTGCATATTTTATTCACTTTTTTTCCTTCTATACATCATTATAACAATTTTTGCAAAAAAATTAGCATAAATATTAAATATGACGTTTCTGCTTAGTATTTTTCTGGCGGGAGCGACATCTTGAAATTCTGAATGTTCGCATGCAACGATTTTGACATTTTGTGTGAAATTTTCGTGTTTTTTCCGCTATAAAATGCCATAAAAATCAGAATTCGTTTATAGTAACAATTTAAATTATGAAGGTTTTTAATTATTATAAAAACAATGCAAAAATATATTAAAAATATTTTAATAATTAAGATATCCGTAATAAAGTTACTTTAAAATATTTGTCACGAAATATTCTTGGGATATTTTATGTAAGAATTGCATTGTGATAGGTTATTGAAATTTGAAGAGCGATTTGTTAAGAGGCTCCCCTAAGGTATTTCTCTTTCAAAAGCGACCACACATAAATCTTTTTTCATCATTGCTCACTACCATCTTTCATTCAATATAACGGGATTACAAGCTTAAATAGTAATCTTTAAAGGGATATAAAATGTTTTACCAAATTGATGTTTCTTACTCATTCACTATTTATAAAATAAATGGTTTTTCACATCGAACTTCTTTAACATGGAAGAGAAACACTACTCCAAAGTTTTCGAAGACAACGTGTTTCAATTTTGATAGATGATTCGATGACCGAATTTCAATGGGCGAATGATCTTTTGTACAACAAAAAAAATCTCCACATTCTAAGAAGAAATTACTCGCGGAATGGTCAGAAATGTCATCTTTCACTTACCAGGATCCGATACAACAGCAGAATATAAATTCTCTTCTTAAAAATCAAATCGATAGATTTTGGTTTAAAAAATATATATAATATTTTTTTTAAGCAAAAAAATATTTTTTATTAAAATTTTCTTTGGATTTATTTTTTTTATACTTGGAAGAGAATTAAATATCTTTTAGTGCCAAATAGCATGGGTGATAAATTCGATTTTTATAGATGGAACAATGTAATCTTATTTCTGAGTTATAAATATAAAAAATTGTATAATTCATGCTTTAATTTGTTCGAATATTCGGAAGGAAATGCATTAAAATAAATTACTGTTCTATCATAAATAAAATAGTAATGTTTACAAAATATATATATACTGTATATACTTTATACTGAATGTAATGCATTTCTCATTCATGAAAAAAGAAAAAGTTATTGAATAGATATACATTTTTCATTTCGCTCTATCTTACCAATATTCGCACACTTTATTCCTTCAATTTTTCTATTCTAAAATGCTAGTATATATATATTTATAAATAACGCTAGGTTACACATTGAGAATAAAGTATATCTATGTATCAAACATGCAAAATTTATGTACTGCAATTTAAAATATAACTTAAACCATAAATTTCTTAATTTTATCGACATATTTACTATCTTTAAACGAACGATAACAAATTAGACATTTTAATGAAATTAATTTTAATAAATTTTTATGTATTTTTCTTTCTTTTTATTCCTTGCAGCATAAAATCGAATCTTTTGCAACTCGAAAAAAAAAAATTGCTACAAATTCTTTGTCTATTTAGTCTTCATATTTATTCTGTTCTATGTAATCCAGAAAAAATTGCTTATAAAAGTCAGAATCGTTAAAATAGAAAATTGAGAATTGAATAATAAAAAAAATTTTTTATTTTTTTTAATTTAATATAGGATTTTCTAAATTTATTTTCATGTTTATTATCGAATCGGTATTTTAAACGCGAGGAACTCGAACTGACAAATGTGTAATGAAATTATCGCGATTCTCCAACAAAAACATTTTTTTCCCTTTTAAAGAAAGAAAAATTTCTTTGTAATCTAAACGTTCTCTGATGTAGTTAGGTTTTAACTTTTAATTATTTTCAATTTTATTTTATTTAAGAGAAAAATCTCCAGTGAAAAGCGATAAATTAAATTGCCCAAATTGATTTAAAAGAATATTAAAAAATTGTATATTAATGAAAACATTTTTGATAAATCTTAAATGAGTCATGTGTATCTACTGCCTAGCATTAGTAAATATTGCAGTTTTACAGATTGATATTTTTATAAATTTCGTTGTTATTTTGCTTTTTTCGTATTCAAAGCGCTTAATTATCGTTAATACGGAATTTTAAGAAGAAAACACAAAATCGATTAGCAGTCGCCAGTTTAAATCGCGATTGTTTGAAACATCGATTTTGATTCGGCGAGATTAGTTTATAACGAATTAATTAAAATTAGTAAAAATCAATTAAATTCTAATCTAAACAATTTCGATATAAAGTAATTTAATCTTGATAAAATTATTTGCACGACTCCATTAATGCATTAACCGCGTAGTCGAAACATTATTTTGCATTCAGTTAATACCAGTTATTAACAAATTTCGCTGCCACATTTTTCACCGAAATGGTCGATGAATAATTAAACTGGATGAATAACGACGCTTAAAATTTCATAATTTTTACTATTATCAAATTTTTATTTTTGAGGTTTTTTTTTCTTTTATAGCCTATATTTATTTATTAGTTCGATTTAAAAAAAAAAATGTTAGAATGTATCCTGTCTGTTTAAAAAGATAAATCTCTTAATGTTAGAAAAATTCTATCGAGTTAGAAATTTGCAAATAAATGGAAATTTGATTAATCGACGTCAAGTGATAAAACAAGAAAATGACTTGATTCTATACAATTTTACTAAATAAGTGTTTGGAAAGCAGAAAATATTCCGGAAACAATTTAATATTTCTCTAACAATAACTTTTTAGAGAGAAGTGGATTTTTAACTGTTGTGCAGATTTTTATTTTTATTTTTTTTCCTTCTTATAACAAAATTATGTCGAAAATAACGAAAGTGCCTAGGTGCTTTCTTATCCGTTGTGGGCGATTAAACAAAAAGCCGCTAATAGCATTTCTTAATAATTTAGATAAAAAAAAAAAAATCTAAAGTGGTAGAAGAGTCTTTGAGGATTTAGTTTTTGAAGGGAGGAAAAAAGAACACTAAATATGCAATCGAGCTTTGTTGAAAAATTAAATTTGTCTTTCTTTCTAATTCTGCTGTTTAAATTGTTATAATTGCAATGAAATTAATTCTAAAATTCCCTATCAGTTTAATTCTATACACGTTTAAAAATTGAATTGCAAATGAACAAGAGCCATTAATTCGAGCAAAATATTTTTATTTTTATAAAAATTTAACTTTACGCGTATATAAATTCATCAAATTCAGAACATATATATGTGTTAAATAAATATTTTAAAATTACTGAATAGTAAATGCTTGGCTCAATGTAAGCGAAAGATTTAAATCAAGTTGTAACATTTTGTTACTGTTTACAGTTTTATGATCGCTCTACTGAAAATTAATCCTTAAACTCTCCTTATCTCGTTTAATTAATTTATATATTGTCAAAATTACTATTAAGATTAAAATATAAAATTTTACGATTTCTTTATAATTTTTTCTTATTTTATTTTCTGAATATTGTGCATGGAACTGGTGTTTGATACCAGGGATTATTTTCGAGTATGATTAAGTTACAAGCGAAAATAATGGCATTTTTTGAAACGACAAAATTTTAAAATTAATAATTAAAAAAAAATGCGATTTAATTCGTTCGAGACTTTTCGATTTATTACGAAAACAAAAACATTTTTAGAGAGATTTTTCGGCTTCTTATTGAAGGAATATCAAACACATGTACGACTTTCCTCTTTATGGATTTTCTTCTTTTTATATAACAATAATAATTATATTTCTCGTTTGAATTTAAATAGAATTTTTCTTCCGGTCATTATCTCTAAAATCGCTTATTTTTATTATGATTATTATTATTTTTTCCTTTTTTTTTCGAATGATTATTTTTCTGGAGAATTTTTAAACCGTTATTTCTCGATGTATTAGTAAACTAATTGAAACTGTAAAGTAATTTATCAGTGTCAACATGATTTCAAAAACCAAACAGATATGTTACAACTCTTTTGAGAAAAATAAATTAGAATCCTAGAACTAATTTTGTATAGGATTGAAGACTTTTCCCTTCATTTCCATGTAATTTTCTTCGGGTGGAAAAAATAATCTACATTCGAATCCTGATCGAAGTGGAGGAGAATGTGACTATATTTGAATATACAAAGAGGATTTCTTACTAGTCTCATAATACATTTCCCGAAGGAGTAAATCCATTTAACTGTGGATAAATATTTAAAGTGCTAATGCATCTCCCAAAACAACAGAATAAATATT
The DNA here is from genome assembly GCA_000484575.1 of Olivierus martensii. Lineage (NCBI taxonomy): Eukaryota > Metazoa > Arthropoda > Arachnida > Scorpiones > Buthidae > Olivierus > Olivierus martensii. Next base: position 46,985 of record AYEL01066127.1, read on the forward strand.
AGACTTATATTTTAACGACAGAAAATATGAGTTAGTATATCAAGAAAGGTCAGAGTGCGACGTTAAAACAAGTCGATGATTTATAGTATCAGTTTAATCAGTCTGCTATCAAAACTACGACGCTTTAAGTCACCTATGAGAATTAAAATCGAAATTTTGTACGCGGTTTTAAACATTATTAAAACAACTTATTCTCGTTCAAATAACTTAAATCAAATTTTCTCCCTTCAAAACTGGATAAATAATAATTTCCCTTTCTTTCATTTCGTCGATGTTTATGTTGAAAACGGTGGTAAATTTTCGCGAGTTAACCAACTCGGTGTATATAATAAGATTGCAGCATGTTCAACAGTAGGATAAACAAACATAAAAGCTGCCGTTCCTGAACGATACATTTAACAGGAATATTATTAACAGACGACGACGACTTAATAATGAAATATTTAAAGCAGGAATGAACTAAAACTTGTGCAATGTTTGGATTATCATAAAGTGTTTTTGAATCACAACAACAAAAAGAACGAATCATCATTATAATTTTATAATTATCCTGCTGAGATAATTAAAATTTTTATTCGGTAAACAGAGTATTAAAGTGGAATTTGCTGCAGTTTTAATAAGACAACTTACATATAAATTAGATATTTGTTCTTTTATTTTTTTTTTTATAAATGCCAAATGATTTTTCGATTTAGATGGAAAAAACAAGATGAAAAATTAATGATGTTTTGATACAGAATTTTATAAAATATATATATATTAAAGCTACATTTAAATTTAATTTTTTAAAAATCGTTAGTTAATAAATTATTACGAAAATTAAATTTTTACGATTTATTATTTTGTAAAAATTTTCAGTGGTCAAATATATATATTCGAATAAAGCGCAGATTCGAGAGTTTTAGATTTATTCGAAGAACGGATAAAAATTGCAATTTTTATTAATTATTTAATTGAATTTTTATTAATGAATGTTACAAAAAATATTTTTATTTGTCGTCGGATATTTTTACACGAAAATTGAATTTTTACAAATTTAAAAAAAAATCAAAATCACAAATCGATAAGAACGAAAATAATCAAAACGGACGTTACGCATAACTAATGCAATAATGACACATCGTAATTTAACTAATGCCAATGTTAATTTTATGTAAAAAAATAAACAATATAATTTAAGCAAAACAAATTTTTATCTTGTTTCACATTAAATTAAATTAATCTGACATTTTACATTATAAATAATTTAAATTAACTTTCGATACAAACAACTCGAAAAATAACGAAATTACATCGTCTAGTAATTGTTTTTGGTTATTCCCAAGATTCGTTCGAATTACAAATTACTAGATTATTAATTATGGAATAAATAAAAACCGATGTATTGAATGCTATCTGGTGTAAAGCATAATTTATGATGTCTCTGCTTATATTTGATATAAAGAAGAAACAGTTCTTAAGGGTCGAAGCATAAATATTTATTCAGTGAAATTTTCTACTGCATGCCGAAAGGTATTTCTTTATTAAAAGCGTATTGACAATGACTAAATATATTAAGGATATTTACGAAACTTTAAAAAATAATACGCTTTATAATGATAATATATATATATATATAATCATTTCATGCTTAAAAATGATAATTCGAATACAGAAGTACAAAACTGTCCATACACGAATCGATTCGGTTGCTTGGACAGAAAACATCCAGACACCAAACTCTTTCGTGGAAAGATGGAATTTCCGTGCTTGGAATATTCCGGAAATACGTAGAAAGTGTTGCTATTTCCATTCCGTGTCACAATACTTATCAGTTTTTATTTATTACACTTCAATTCTGTATTAACTGTAAAAATACTTCTACAGTAATAAATCTGTTTGTAGTGGTGATAAAAATGTTTTCGGTTTCGAATTTTTAGGTTGCAATGCTATATTTTTATTTTTAGTTTTTCTAACTATTCAAAACTTAGATGAGATGGAGAGAGAAAGAGAAAGAGAAAGAGAGAGAGAGAGGAGAGAGAAAACACGATACTGTGCGTTGTCATCAATTTAAACAAAATCATCTACTTTTCTTAAAAGTTAATCTTTGGCTATCCTTTTTCGAAAACTAAAAGGGAAATCAATACGCTCTCTAATCACGAAGTCATTACCTTTAGATATGTAACAGCTTGCTAAGATTAAAGTTTGGCAAAGAACCAATTAGAAGTTGACTTTTCTTTATTCCTACTTAGACTGCATCTACACAAAAATTCCAGAAGCATAACTGCATATTTTCTAAAGGATGAAAGTATTAAGTTAAAAAAAAATTATTTCGAAAATCGTTAAGGAATCTCTGGATAATTTTCACGGGTTAAAAATTATAAAAAGTCATAATATTAGGCTATTTATACACTAAGAAAATTCTAATATTTTCACAGAAATTCAAGAAAAAAGTAACTGATATTCGCGATTTTAATTCAGAAAAAAAAATGTTCGAAACTATACTTTGAAAATTATAAATGGTCAAATGTTTTATAAGTTTTGACATTTCATATATATACTGTATATATTTCAAAAATACTGCTTGACCTTCGAGGGTGGTCTATGAAAAACTTTCTGCGGGGAAAAGATCTGTTGTTCCTCACGAAACTCTTGTCATGAAGAATTCAGAGAAGTTTAGAGTCATGAAAAATGATGCAGTGGCTCACGGTGGAAGATAGGAAGAAAAGAGAGAGTGAGGTAAGAGGACCACAGCTTTTGCATGAACAAAAATAAATCTGGTACTCTTCACACACAATGCCACATATAGGAAAGATGTGACATGAATAAGATAAACTCCAGAAAAACATATATATAGTGGTTAAAAAAAAGCAGCGAAAACTTCATATTTTATCAATATACATAAAAATAATTTATAATTATATTTAAAAACAATTAAAACTAAAATTTTTTTACATAAAAGGATATTTTTTAATATAAATAATATTAAAATTCTATAAAATTATTTAATATTTATATCAACAAAAATTTTTATTCGTTAATAATGTATAAGTTATTTACATTATAAGATTAAATGGTTTCAATGTATTATAGAGATTAAGATATCAACTTGGGAGTTTAAAGTTGGAACCAAGCTGTGTAATTTGGAGCAGGATTGGATGGAGTCCAAGAGAAGCAACATAATTTCACCTGAGTGGGTTATGTAGCCAGTACTTGTTTTAATTATTAATCAGATTTCTGCTGTGTATGTGTGTGTAAATATAAACTCTTTTTTTTATTATAAGCTGATCAAAAATTCATTTTTCCCACTTCAATTAAATTATTTACTACAGTTACCATTATTCAAAAAAATAATTAAATCGCTTATTACGTTTCTTTAACCGCAATAGCAAAATTCTTGCTTTTGAGAAATATCATCTTGCAATTGTTGACAAGGATGCTTTGTATCGATTATCTTTATTCTAGTTTAAAATGCGGAAACAAAAATAATACTTATGTATCTGTCTAACGTGAACTTTAATTCATCTCAAGTTTTTTTTTTTTTCTTTCGATTTTAACGTAATATTTTTGCTTTAAAAATAGCTTTTTTTAAATAAAAAAAGATTTTTACTATTTTCATAGCGTAGATATTATCGATAGAAAATTTAATTTTCCGAAATTTTATAAATTAAAAACTAAAAATTCGCTTCGGATTAATTAAATTCTGATGAAAATCGATCGTTTTTCAATAATTTCGATGCCGTTTAGAGGAAAAGAAAAAAAAATTATAATTGATGAAATCGCATTTGCAACACGCTTTCTAATAAATTAAATAGCACAGAAAATAACACTATATATACTACATAACTTAATTCTCATTTAACGCTTTTCTTCCATAAGTATCTGCTAAAAGAATTATCACGCCCGTACAGAGAAACGTGTACTCATAAATTATGCATCACACACATACACATATACAGCATATATATATATTTCTGTTACTTAATTGCATTAGCAGTTAATACATCGCTAATTCGGTAGTAAAACGCATTAACGAAACGATTTTATAAAAATGCGAATTTATTTTGATTTATAAACGAGTCGACATCTAAATAATCATCTGATACGTTTACTTACATGTTCTTCGATAATTCATGACGTGATATTATCGTTTCGAATTAAATAAATTAGTTTAAAAGTACAAATAATAATTCTTCCTGCATCGACAGATCATGGTGCTGGCATCGAATGCTGTGCTGATGAATCAGTCCGCATGCACGAGTCTGACCAGGTGCAGCTGCGAAACGCATGCGTACTTTATTATTCGTGTAAAATTTTATTTTATACCGTCCGTACTGACTAATAAAATCTCTTCTAACTTAACTTTTTCGTAAGATTACTGACTATATTAATACACAAAAATAAAATAACTTAACTTGCTTAGAGATTATTGATTGTATTAATCCAGTAAGAATAAAATAACTCGCAATAAGTTTACTGATTAATATTAATCCATGAAAATAAAATAACTTAACTAGCAGTAAGATTACCGATTATGTTAATCCCTATATAAAATATTAAACTTGCCACAATATTACTGACTATATTAATGTGTAAAAATAAAATAATTTAACTTGCAATAAGTTTACTGATTCAGTAAGATTACCGATTATGTTAGTCCCTATATAAAATATTAAACTTGCCACAAGATTACTGACTATATTAATGTGTAAAAATAAAATAATTTAACTTGCAATAAGTTTACTGATCATATTATCTGTAAAAATAAATGATTTGCCGCAAGATATTTGACTATATTAATATGCAAAAATAAAATAGTTTGCCGCAAGATTACTGACTATACTAATCTGTAAAAATAAGATTCGCACTTATATACCAGTTTTCAGTTAAAGGTAAACGACAAAGAGAATAGATAAAATTGCAGAATCTCGATATATTCGTTCGGACTTAATATTATGAGGTAATCCATAACAAATCATAAACCGGTGAGCGTTGAGTCGTAATGACTGTATAATGATACTTTAACTCTATGAATATTTAAATAGGTAATTTACACCCTTCGCTAGATCCCTTTTAATGTATCTAATAATTCTTCTTATCTATCACCCGCCGTGTTTTTGCACTACCAATATTATGATGATGATTACTGCATCTGTTAAGTTTTTAATTCTGTTTCTTAGAAGAAAGAGAGAGAGGAAGAAAGAGAGAGAGAGAGAGAAGCCATACGTTTTCTAATATAGAAATATAAAAATGTAAACAAAACTTAGCAGTTAACTTTCACCAGTAAGAAGGGAACATCGTTGTAAATTATTACATTAAACTTGCTAGAGTTTCGACCGTAATTTGTAACGCTAGAGTTACTAAATGGAAATCCGTAGCCAACGGGAATGGTATTGTTTGAGAGCACATTCAGCTTTTATACAATTGTGTTAAATCGATTACGTGGACTACTCTTCAAACTAGAAAATGCCTTTATATTGATTAGAATATTTTAACAATAAGTAAAAGAATAATATCGACAGAAAAGTGTTCGTCCTCTTTAACTCGGAATATTGCAAAACACGTCCTCGTTCGATGCAGCAATTTATTATTTTGGAGTGACGCCGTTTTCTCTAGAAGAGATTTTATTAGATTACCGTGATAATTAATGATTGTTCAATGTAAACTCGTACATATTCATTAATTACTTTCCTGGGATAATTTTCCATTTTAATTTCGAATTATAATAGAATCACCAACTAAATTAACGCTATTTATATTTAAAACGGAAATTCTCTCTAAAATCGAAAAGTTACGCTTTATTATTCGTCCTTCCACGTCTTAGAAATCCAATTTTATAATCCAACGTTACATAGCCAAGTTTGCAGTATGTGCGGACGCGTTAAACGTAACAATAGAGTTTGTTTGTGACGTTTTTTCTACGTAAGAAAAATATTTCAATTTATTCGCAAGAATATTTGAAATGTTTACGCACATTTAGATATATTCTCTCGCATTACATAAATTATAAACGTATTAATTCGTTTCCTTCTAGTGGAAATGTCTTATCGTCTTCCTATTCGTCGTCATTGCTAGGCATTGTGAAATCGGTTTGCACCAATGCGCTGGAAGCGAGAATAAACAACAGTTGTATCAACTGTTGTTTACTCTCGAGACAGCTATTACTAATTTCCTTTACAACTGTAATTTTCGACCTGAACCCCATAATGGCGAGGAATTTCCTCTTATTTACTTTTTTTACGTACTCGATGTTCGGAGAATAATGAGTATCTATCGATTCCGGAATGTAAGAAAGAAATAAAAATAATAGAATAAAGCTATTTGTCCGAATTTCGTTTCGAAACGAATATAATGGCGGTTTCTGCAGATGTTGCTTTTGATGGTTTTTACCTCTTTTCTGATGTGAAGTAAAGCTTACTTATTTTTCGCAGCTGTTTAGCCATTGTAAACAAGTCAAAATCGACTTTAGTGCGATTTTCTCCGACAGAAACCAAACGAATTTTCTGAGTGTCCGATTTAAAATTTGTCGGAAAATTTTATACGGAATTTAAAGATGGGTTTATATATCGTTAGAAAGGCGAGTTCAACGTATTTTCAAGCAGTAAATTTATCAAAAGCTCTCAACAGTTTGCTTTTAAGCTCCAGACAAATGTAGATTTATTTTGCATCTTTTATGAAAGGCACACGCGTTTTGGAGTGTAAAATTTGGATAATTTACGTCAGCATGAATTCCATTATGAATAATGAGTATTTATAAATACATATTACAAAAATTTTCGCATTTAAATAGCGAATTTCTCGAAAAAAATCGAATGGACTAACCAGATATCATGAACTTTGCTATAATACTGTATAAATTTTATTTTCTTCTTACCGTAAGAACAAATGAAATTTTAGATATTTTGACTACAATTTGATGCTGTTTCCGTGTTTATACCCGAGAATTAAATAAAATAATAAGCGTTATTTTAGCAATAAAGATAATTTCAATATTATAGAATAATAAATTTTTATTTTAAACGTTGAAAAATATAATTGTGAACAGACTTTCTTTTATAAAATAGAGATTATATAAATCGACAAAAATGTGATCAACAAATTCAAAATATCAATATAGTATATAAAATAAAATATATTAAAAATTAATATCGATAGAATAAAAACTCTAGAAATAAATAATATGTCTACGTGAAAAAATATTTTATTCTTTTTCGGATTTCGAAAATTTTCGGTGAATTTCGAAATTTAAGAAATGTAACGACATTTGTTTCTTCGAATTTCTATGAAAATATCTCTGAATGTTTATTTTTTCCTCTGAAAATATTGAAATAGCAGAATTATCTAACCTTTGCGCGGTTTGAGTGTAGCAAATGCAATTTGATTCAGAATGCAACCTTTAACGCTCTGCGACATTCCTGCTGTTTGATAAATAAAAAAATCTATATACTGTGCGTATGTATGTATATACATTCTCTGAAATACTTAAAAATGATTATGAAAAATTTTGGATGCAAAGAGAGTTCGAACTTTTTACAAGATTAAAATGAAAAAAAATATCCGAAAAATCGAATAAAAATCGAAAAATTTCTCATCAACTTCTCTCGTTCTTATGCGACTCTAGAACATCCGTGTTAAATTTCATTATTCGTCGAAGAGATTAAAACTAAACAAAAAAAAAAAAAAGCTAGTTGAAGAACCAAGGTCTAATTATTTTTAAGAGGTGGAGAAAGGAGAGAGAGAGAGAGAGAGAGAGAGAGAAATGAATGATTAAGGTTAAATTTAAAACATACGGAACACATTCTTTAAGCTTAAAACATCAGAAAGACTGACTAAATTGACTGTAATTGTTTTGCTACGGCATAATGAAGTTCTGTACGGGTTTCATTTTAAATCAATATTGATAAAATTAATGTCAATATTCGAAGAAAGAACACGATTTTTCAAGTGGTACATTAAAATGTGACAATTTTAGCATCTCTTAGAGACAGTCGATCATTAAAATTTCATTATTAAACCTTCAGCCATTGTCATCTAGACAACGACTGTGGTTTAGTTGTTTCTGTTCTTTTCTGTACACTTTTCTCTCTAATGGTGAACGGTTTAATGGCGCCGTTTCTGTGCTAGTTCTTATCACCATGGAAACCAACCGAAGATGGAGAGGAAGAGATATCGACCTAGAGGATGCACGTGTACTGACCTGCACGGATGCAAGGTCCCAATTAAATGAGATTTGCCCAGCACAAATGCAGACGTGTATTTACATCTCTTTTCTATAAACCGTTAATGTCTTCTTTACTTATTAATATTTTTAAGACAGAATTAATCGAATTAACTAATCCACCTTCGTGTTACTACTACGACCGATTTTTTTAATATTTTTTTTTTAAGTCAACTTGTTTGAAACGTTAGTTAATTGTTACAGTATATTTTATGAAATTACTATAAAAATATATTTAATATTTCCATAACGGTTAGATGTTTGTGCGGCGTACGGATGACAAGATTTGTAGCACGTCAAGTCAACACACCAGACCCTATACCACATAGACGCCATGACAGGATACCCGGCAGAGTAGGAACTGTCATTTCTGATGGAAGCAAGATTACGTCGCCATTTTCGACACCCCTATCTACGTCTAGGATTTGTAACGATTTACCTACCGGACTGGTTGTCTTCCACGACTAGTTCAACCCAAGTGTAGGAACAGAACATGGCTCGACGACACCGCAGTCTGACGTCGAATGAAGACTGAGCAAGCGCACAAAGAAAGTGGACGTTGACTCTAAGGAGGGTGGATGATTCCTATCGAAGGGGTGTTGCTAGCTAAAATAAATCGATAAATCCAAAGTTTCAAAACTACGTATTTTCCAAATAATAATAAGATTTCGTCGAGTGATCGAAAACCGGTTTAAAATTTATATAATAATCGATAGAACATGTTTACAAGTTATCCCGAAACTTTGGCGTTTTCGAAAGTTTAAGTTTGATATATATGTAATGTGTCGTTATATTCACGCTATGTGCTACTTGTGCGTGACAAATGTCAGGAACTCGATCGTTCCGATGGAGATCTGCTCCTTTCCAGATGGACGTTGCATGTTGAAAAGTTCTCAAAAGCTGTATTAAGTTAAGAATACGTGCAGATGCAAATATCTACTTTTGAGTGGATATAGGAGAATTAATCATCTGCAACAACCTACTAGCCAAATAACGGAGAAAGAGAGGAAATCATAAAATGTTTGCTACGTTTTCTTTTATTCCGTAATGCTTTGATTAATCGTCCGAAAATGCTCTCTTCTTAAAAACCATTTTGGTAATTTAATTCTAAGATTTTTCGTTAATTATCTCGAATTATCACATTTTGTGATGGATATTTTATTGTCAACACGAATATATATATATATAGTCTTATCACGCTCCTTCTAAGCAAGCGGTCGTGTAAAATTAATCATCTTTGCATTAATAATTCGTGTTAAAATTGTAATTTGCAAAAATGTAATATGATATCTTTAAACAGGTTTAATATTCGTAACTACTCTCGGCATGTGTTAAATAAATCAAAATTTTTATTATTAATTTTTTGACATTAATATCTTTCGGGAGAATTTTCATTCGTGCTTGTATATACATCGGTAGAAATATTTCGGTTTTATGGACAAACTTTATAATATGACGACTTCCGAAATATCATGCAGAAAGAAAAATAAAATAAAACTAACTAAAAGGTGATTTATGCTTTTAAAAATTATTAAACCCGTTTTATATAAATATGTTAAACGAAAAATTTTATTTTGCATCAAAATATTTATCCGTCGATGGAATTCTTTAATGCTTTTTCTCAAGTGTACATCAGAGAATATTGTTTTTTCGTGACATCTTATTTTCCTTGAATGTACTTTTCTTTTCGGAAATAACACCTGTACTTTTTAGTAATGGTTTTCCTGACTACTTTCTTTCTCTTGCTGGAAAAAGAAAAATTATTTTTTAAAATAATAATAATCTCTCTTTCATCTTAAAACATTGACATTATTTGATTTCTCTAACGTCATTTCTTCTTAGAAGGCAAACAGTTTTCATTGGCTATATAATTCTTTTTTTATCTGTTGTTTTATATATATATATTTTTTTTTCTTTAGTTCTTCCTATAAAAATGTTTTCAAATTTAGTAAATGGAATTCGGCAAATGTCAATGTTAGTCATCAAGGAATTTCCTTTAGGTGTAAGCAGTTTTCCGTTTTCTCAAGATCTTGATAGCATTATATTGCATTCTACTCCAGCCTCGGGGATCTGTTCTTCCTCTCTTATAATTTCTAATCACATATATCCAGTGCTGTAAATACTTTCCGCGATACTTTTCTTTTTGCTACTCGTTGACATACATGACCATTAGAAATCTGGTAGTTTCCAATGGCAAGAATAAAATTCGTTTTCCCTGCAGAGACTTTCCCTTAATTAAACAAACTTTCGGAAAGAAAAAACATGTTTTACTTTCTTGTAATATTTACTTCTCATGTTCTTTTTTTAATTTTCTCTAACTTACTTTTCTGAGAGATAAATAAAAACTAGTTTTTGTATCCAGCCGAGTACTCTTTGATTTTAAAATTACAGGAATTTTTTCTTTAAATGTTGGAAAATCATCAAACAAACGAGGCTCAGAATTTCATTTAATAGTGAAAAAGTCCCGTTTTGAGTATGAAATATTCACCATTGCCGATCATCAGCAGAAGTTGAGTCATGTGGGCGTAATATGGATTTATTTACGTCAGTGTGTAAAGCAATTTTATCAACAATAAAATAGGTTTTTAACAGAATATATATATGTTTACAATATATTTAAAAGTGATAAAAATGCTTACCTTGAAATTTTGATCCGTCTCTGCGGACAGATGACCTTCTGATTTCAGTGTTTTGAGTCTGCGTGGGATAAGCACCTCGTGTTTCTCCTCTGCTTTTACGCCATCTGTTGGACATCGGTGGAAGTTGTCGTTCGGATCTAATTGGTGCGTATCTACCCTGATAATTAGCATCTTGCATCATCATCTCTTGTAATTCGTCTTCGGGCCATTGTGGATCCGATTCGCTCGGAATGGGCGAGAGCGGGTCCGAATAGTTAACTCGTCTTAAATCAGCTACGTCGACGGATCTGCTGGACGGTAAGCAACCGATTCGAGGATGTTTTGATTTCTGTTCGTCTTGAGATGCAGATTTTCTCATCCCTCGACCCATAGATGATGACGACGATGACGATCTTTGCTCTTGGTTATCCGATTTCTTGTCTCTTCCGCTAGTGTTTCTAAGCGTAAATCTTCTGATGCTAAACGGCATTTTAAAGCTTTAATAAAAGAACGGAGATTTGTATTAGTTTCCAATAAAATAATCGATTTTTAACAGAATATCTACAGATTATCGATTGCATCGTATAAATCGTCGCACGTCATCAGAAAACAAATAAAATCGAGTTATAATTTTGCATATTTTTCCTGTCATGTTACTGCATCTTAACGCAAAAACTGAGAAATTCAGAGACAAATAGATCTGGAAAATCGATGAAAAGTTAACATGTTTATATCCGAACGTAATACGAAATAGGAAATAAATATTAAAACATCTTTAAAACGGAATATTTTCTGAGAACAGTTTAATAAACAACAAAATTATAGTGTTTAAAATGCAAAATTCAGGCACGCAAAATCGCGAGTTAATGTATCAGAATAAACGTGCGTTGTTTTAACGTAACCTTCTCCGGAATAAAAATAATTCGACTGCTATCAAAAATAAATTATGGCCACACGGCAGCGTTTCGTGTATCAAAGAGATATAACTTTATTACGATTTACTTAATCAGTTGCAGAAGAGAGAGAGAGACAACCCGAAAGGTTAAATGTCACGGCATTACATAATCAAAACATACTGGACGTTTCCTTAAATTAATCGATACGGTTCGATTATTCCAATCGTCATCATTGTGGTGAACGAAAAGTTAAAGGTTAATGGTCAAAAGTTCGAAAGTTAATTTTGAATAGCATTTTATTTACTTTTAAATGAGCGATTCAAAATTGACCGGCACAGTCGATATTCAATTCTCTAAAGCGGCATTGTTAAAACTTCATTAATTTATTATGCCCAGAGAAGAAAAGAATCGTAAAATATATTATGTATACCTACATAGAATACCGAATAAATGGCTGAACTGATGCAGAAAACGTTGCTTTACCATTAATAGGAAACTTAACTAAGGCAACTAGACAAAGATGGATGGCACTAACCGCTATCGCAAATTTATCATCATTCCTATTTCGAATTTTAGATATTTTCTGTGCAAATGTTCATTTAGCGCGTATATTTTAATTATTACGCTCATTATAATTTAATAAGTTTTGACCTAAGCAGAAATTATTTTTCCGATGATTTAATATTTAATATAATTACAATAGTTTAATTATATTTCGTAATTACGTCAACTTATTACTGAATAAATTATAAGCATGTTTAATAAATTAATAAAGTTTATTATAATTTTAATCATTATTATTATTTATGATTTCTTAGAAGAGAATTTTGAAACTCTTTAAATATCGATTATTTGGAACATGTTCCAGATATAAATCATTATTTAAATACAGTTTTAACCGTTTTATCATAAAGATATATATATAACATAACATGATATTGTTCAACAGTTATATTTATGAGGGGGGAAAATATTATTGTTATTTATATATAAAAAACGGCGTGTAATAATTCAAATTTAATAACGATCACGTTTATTGAGAGCTTATTAAAAATTAACCTTCCATTTTTTGATTTAATTAATATTTTTGTTTTCTTCGTTAATACTTGTCAAATTTGCCACTGTTTTTTATTGGTTCTTGTTTAAGTTTTCGTTCAGATGACAGTTAACTGCAGCTTGACTCTTATGTGATGACATTAATTGATTTAAGAGGTCCATACCTCGGTGAAATTCTTGTCGATATTTCCTGTGAACATTTTCTCATATATCTTTGATTTAATTAACGATTGGACGAATTAAATATTTATTTATTCCAAAAAACGAGCAAGTCTTCACATTTTAATGCACGACGGTATAATTCTCTTTATTTCTATGGAATATATCAATATATATTTTTTCTCTTGACTAAAATGCGAAAAGTTTTGGGAAGAAACGTTATTTAGCTCTCTGTAAATAATTTATTTATTGTTTCAATAATAAATTTTTTTTTGATTAAAATTCTATCACATCACAGTTTATAGAAGTGCGTGAAAGTTAAACATAAGCGCAAGTTATTTATGAATATCTACTACTTTCTGCAGCCCATAAATCAGCGAAGATATATATTATAAATGTTATGAATCGATACAGCTTTTATCTTCGATAATTGCAGATACAAGTAACACTTATATATAAACCTATATAGACTCTTTTATTAAGCATTATGATCCAATAAGTTCAGGCACGACTGCAGCTGTTTATTTAGTGTTAATATTAGCGTCACGATCTACCCATATAACGGTAAAACTGTTTACTGAAGATTAAAGAATGTGGCCATAAAAACCAATATATATCTATTCTCATATAAACATATTGAAGGATAGTTTCTATATTGAAAAAGTGCAACTTTTGTCTTCTTTGTACGAGCTACAAATATTTTTAATAAACTTTATCAACTCCCAATTGATAGATATGCTTTCGTAGGCGATATATTTTATAACTAAAATAGATTTTATATAATAAATTTTCACTGTTATTGTATTTATTCGGTTTTTTTATATATTAAGTAATATATATTTTATATAAAATGAAATATAAAAAAAATGTATATTATTTAATATAATATGATAGATAGAGTAGATTTTTCGATAATAAAGTCTCAACATGTCTCCTTTTATTATATAATTTCTAATCAGAGAAGTGCTCACGTTGAAGAAGAATTCGAGAGCTTTCATTAAATTAAAAAAAAAAACTACTAAAATTAATTTAAATAATGTATGTTTTAAATATTTATTTATTGTAAATAATTTATTTTCACTGCCAAAGAAAACATTTTATTATTTTTTTAACAGTAAGTTCTACATACTGTAGTTTTTTTGGAAAGTTAGTGTTTGGAAAGTTTTTGTTATTGGCTTTGTGTGTTTACTTTATATATAATTTATATATTAAAAAAATAAACAATATTTCAAAAAAAAAAAAAAAACACCCTATATATCATATTTTCTTTTCATGTTCTTTTGAATGATAAATACAAAATATAATTGCTAGAATATAAGTATAATAAAATCATAGATTTAATCTACGATGAACTTATAAAAAAGTGTAAAAAAAAATAATTTTTCTTCCAAAATCAGCATTCTATATTTTGCATATTTTGTTTTAAAAGATATGTTTCTCTAGAAAATGTATCTGGGTTAAGTCGGTTAAACAAGATATTTCATCATTTACTTTGACAATCATTTTAATTTTCCGATCTGTATTATGTATAATTTATAGTCCAAATATAAATAATTAAAAATACGTATAAAAGAATACACTTCTTCCTTAGCCTCACGAACCTGCAAGGTTCTTGACTGCAAGCACCACCTCTCTCCACTCACTCCGGTTCATTGTCTTTTCCTGCAAATTTCTTACAGCTAGCAGCTCCGAATCTTTCTCAATATTATCTCTCCATCTTCTTCGAGGCCGACCTCTGGATCGTCTTCCAGTTGGATGTTCACTGAATGTTCTCTTCACTAGACGATCCTCATTCATCCTCTTCAGGTGTCTTAGCCATCTGATACGACTGGCTCGGATTCACAGGCTTTTTAAATCTTATAGACACACAAGTACACAGGCTTCGTTTTAAATCTTATAGACTTACAACTAGTAATTCCAATAAATCTCAAATTGAGAACCTAATGATATTTTAAATATTATATTTCATAAAAAAATTATTGTTTCTTAGAATGATAATTTCACAATTCGTTATAATGATTAATTTTATACACAAATTGCTATTTCAAATCGGAATTTTAATCGAGCCATTTTGTCACACCACTGAATTAAAATAGGTTAACCGATATGATGTTTTAAATGTTTTTTAATGTCCTTAATCTTATTGTTGAGTAATCATTTCATTTTTTGGTAAAATTTACAGCACCAATATTTGAGTTTTTAATCAAAATTCTTAAACTGATCCATCTTGTCCCACCTTTCTCTACAGAAATTTTTATTGAGTGACTAGATTATTTAAGTTCTCAGAAAATTATAATAATTACAATAAGCTGAATGTAATATTTTAATAAATCATTTATACAATTGTGATTTTGCTAAATTGGTTGTTTTTTGATTAACGAAGGATAATTGCACTTATAATAGTTAATGATATGCATTGGTTATACATAATAAGTCATTAATCAAACTGCACATAAAAAATCATTAACTACAATTAATAAATAGCAAGGCATATCATAGAATAGGATCTAAAAATATTCTTAATCCCATAAATTGTATGGTGTTTTCTAATTTATTATATGGAAAATACTATATAGTAAATTATTGATTTATATTTAAATCAGAAAAATACTAAATATAGTTCTACTAGTATTTTGATAAGTTGAATTAATAGAAAAGTGATAAGATTTGAATATCATTTGTATTTTCCATATTGGTTGATTATAATGATATAAAATCTGATAATTTTATTAAAAACTTTACAGTTTAAATGATTATGCAATATATTTATATGTTTTGCTACTCAAATAATAACATTTAATTTTATACATATTTATATAGTAATTTTTTTAATTAAATTGAAATTTCCCATATAGTCTATTTAATGAGTTAAAACATGGTTAAAAGTTATCCTAACATATTTCTTAATGTTATTAACAAATTTATAATGGTTTCTATGCAGTTGCTGTAGATCTATCTATATCCCAAAATTATGCAAATTTATCATAAATGCAATAAGATATATTAGTACAGTATGTCTAAAAACATTAAGCCGCGTGGTAAAGCTGCGGCTTACCACCCTGGAGGATCCGGGTTCAAATCCGGGTCCCAGTTTTTAATAATAATGAAGCATCTCATAGGAAAAATAAATTCTTTAAAAGAGAAAAATTGAAATTTCAAATATTTTTAACCACATAACCATGCATTTCAAATCTTTCTTATGATGTGAACAATATTAAACTTTTGCCAAATATATTTTTAGAATGTATTATGATTTGTACACAATTTCATTAATATAAAATAAGGACATGGTGGTTATCATACCAAGGACAATAGGGCCAAACATTATTAGTAAACATTGATTTCAATAGTACTGTTTTCGATATAAAATTTCAAACTTTTATGATATTGCTTCAATCTGACCATAAATAAAATAAAAAACGATTTCGTTACTTTGAAAAAACGGATAGCATCATCGAATAATTTATCAGTTCATTTGACAATATTTAATGCTGATTGGTAAAAATTATTACCATTCGAGATGTATAAGGAAAATAAGCGTACAATATTCTGTATTAAAATAACTACAAATTTTAAAATATTTATTATCCACATCGCAATGGATACTTTCAGCGTTAATAGAAAATGCGTTATACGAACCACATGAGTTGTTTTTTAAATAATTTCCTGTTTCAGTATAAATATGGTGCGTTGTTTTTTCATGAACTGGCGATGTGGGATGCATCCTATGCTTATTATGAGTCTATGAGCTTCGGTATTCATTGTATATTGCTAAAGAGACCCAGGCAGGTTCGAACATAATTCTATTGTGTTCAGATACTCAATAAATTACTCTGAAACTTAAACATTTTAAATAAAGTTTCCTTAAATAAAAGAAAAATAAATAGAATTCGTGTAAGTTGTTTAATTACTGTTGTAGAATTAGCAAATTACAGTAAGACTTCATTTAACGCGGGGGATACGTTCCAAAAAAACCAAGCGCTAAACGAAACAGCCTTAAACACGCAAATGTCGGCCGGATGGCCGCGTGGTAAAGCTGCGGCTCACCACCCTGGAGGATCCGGGTTCAAATCCGGGTCCCACACCTCCAGTTTTTCAGGAGGGGTCCGGGCCCGGCTCGTTGAACCCCATCCTTCAGCCATCCGGTTGGCCCCATCATGGGTGTTGGCCAGCCTGTGATGGGCTCTATAAGTGGCTGCCGCCAGATAATGAATATCCCATGAGGATATGGCGGCTTAACCGATCTAACCTAAACACGCAAATAATGGGAATAGGTGAAACGGAACACTGAATAAAAAGTATACGTACGTTTTCTTTATTTTGTAACATGTATTATTACTATTGTATTACATAAATTATAGATATTTTTATTGCTAATGTCGATTTGTATTCATAAATCATTCATGAAAATCAAAAATATTCAATTAAATAATTTACGAGGTATTTGTGATGAGGAAAGTTCTTCCTCATTTGAGACTTTTTGTTTTTTCGATAAGAATCATCTAACGAAAAATCCTTTGCCTTTACCTCTTTTGTTCGGCAAACAACTGTCGATAGTAAGACATGGCATCCATGACACTTCGTCTTGTCTTTGAACTTTTATCATCATTTTGTATAAACTAATCCATACTTTCAATAATAGTGGCTAAACTTTAGCTGCAAAATAACGCTGATGAACTATCATAAATATGAAATGTGACCGCAGCAGACTTTCGTATGTACTGCACTGCGTTGATATCAAACTCATTGCGAGACTGCATAGGAGTATCAAATCAACAAATTAGTGCGATTTCGGGTTTATGTGAGTGTGACGGTTTGAAAACCACGCCAAAGTGAATCAATAAAATATATATAATTCTGAATCCGCACTGTTTCAGTACAACGCGGTTTAAAAAAACCGCGCTGCACTGAAACAGCGTTAAGCGTGGTCTTACTGTACTTTGATACTAGTACAGTAATAGCAAAAAAACTAAAAATATATTTAATGAATATTGATCCGTCAAAAGAGCGCTTTGTCGAATTTTAAAGGAAATTACTCGATTGTCAATTTTTATATTTTCAAGTTCAAGTATAATCTGGAAAAGGATTCACTTCTAAATAGCGAGAATAACAGAGAAGAAACTATTGAATCTTCAAGCAATCAATCTATGCGGTCAATATCCAAATGTTGGTATTGTTGGAATTAATTTGTGGATAACTCAGACAGTGATTAATTATTAAATAATAAAATATTGTTTTAATTTTTGTGGACATAAACAAGATTTAAATATTGTATTATGCTTCAAAAAAAAAAAAAAACAAAAAGTGTGTTCAAAATATTAATTTATCTGAGGAACTACACGGATGTTGTTAATCGCGGTGTATTAATATTGTCGCATTTTTTTCTTCGCGTTTAAGCGGAATGTTTAATATACCTGTCCATTGTATATCATTTAAATAATTTTTCATGAAAAATGAATGTTATTATAATCTCAAGAATTTCGAATAAATCTCAAGAAAAATATATTTTTCTAATAATTTTGAATTTCTTTCCATCCTTTCACTAGAAATTAATTGGATTTTAAAAAATTATTAATCAATAAATGTTTTAAAAATGTTGTGAATGGAACAAGCTTTCTTTTTAATGTCTCTTTTCTTGAAATTTTGTAACTTATCAAATTTTCAAATTCTTGCTTTTCTAACTCAGTTTTGTACTTTTTAAAAATTTTATAATGTATAAGTGATATAATTTTTATATTTATTGAAAGCAGATTTAAGTAAAAATTTCGGTACATATCCCCAATCCGAAATTCCGAAATTCGTAACTTCGAAATATTTTGGAACAGCAGGGAAACCATTGGGTAACTGATGTATGACTGTGATCATATTCTATGAACTGTCATCTTATTTAATTTCTTAAAAATTTCGGAACTAGCTGGATTAGGATATTTTTTAACCTACTTTCCATACTGTGTACAGTAAGCGCCATAGATCTCCCAACCTTCAATGTGGTCAACAGCCAGGAACTGAACTTCAAAAGTAGATAAATGTTTCCGATTGGTTCAGTATATATTAAGAAAGATCTCAGAAGCAAAGTAATCGTCCGCCATTTTTAAATACGTACAGTTAGAGGGTTAAATAATGCACGAGAGTAACCCTCGTGCATTATTTAACCTTGAATTGATCATTAACAATAAAATATCACTAAAAAATATCATGAAAATCTGCTAAATAGTTCGAAATTTTAACAGACACATAAAAAAACAGCATTGTGATCTTATAATCCTAAATTTTCTTAGGAAAATAAGCTAAAAACTAAAAAAATAATTATTACAGTCAACTTACAGTTCATCTCAAATCTAATTTTGCTTGAGTTCAAATTTAATATATACGTAATTAAAAATAATAATAAAATAAACTGAAATGAGATTAAAATTCTTTTTTTTTTGTTTTCAAACTATTTATTTAAAGTGTACATTTTTCTTTATTTTAAATCGAATAAAAGTAAATTAGTATATCAGTTCAGACTACAAAATTCTATAGAAAGTGGATATATCTTCTTAGTTCTTATTTCAGTTTGCAGGTTTACAAATACCTTCAGCCTGCTGCAATACACTGGGTGGCAAATTTTCTGGTTTAATACATTCCAGTCCTTCACCGCAACCTCCTGAACTTCCATAAGGTCCTCCACATTTTTCGTCCACCGCCTAAGTTAAATTTGAAACATGAAACAGCGTTAGAAAATCACAAATAATAATAATTCTGTTTTAAATATATTTTACTATTTAAATTTCCTATACAATTTTAAACTAAACTTAAATGAATATATAATACTAAACTTATATGAATATTTATTAATCAAATGGTAATTTTAATGATAAAGGAGCAATGGAAAAACGGGAAAAAACATTCTATTAAAAGAACTTGAAAATTGGCTTAGAAGAATGAAGTGAAAAATCATTAAAGGAATATCAATTGTATGTTGTTGCCATTAAAAACTAAAATCTTAAGCAAGAGCAAACAGAAAAAAATAAAGGAATGAGATTTTTTAAACGACAGGATATCCATAAACTCATCTTATATACTATGACTTGCCATAAAGCAACTCATCTGCTCTAGAAAAGAAGATAGTAAAATGTCTGTGAAATGGAACTCGACTTTATTCATCGCCTGATCCAATAGATCCAGACATGCCTAATACCTCTAGTTCTATAAGAACGAAGACCGAAGTGTGGGCCGGATGGACGCGTGGTAAAGCTGTGGCTTACAATCCTGGAGGATCCGGGTTTAAATCTGAGTCCCATATCCTTAGTTTTTCTCGAAGGGTCCGGGTCCAGCCCGTTGAATCCCATCCTTTAACCATCCGTTTTTTTTTGTCAACAGATGACACATTCACATTCAGGTAGAATACTATGTGGCGGGGCGAAATAAGCCCTTCCACAGGCTGCCCACCCCTGCGGAGAGGTCAGTCGGATCGTGAAGGATGGGGATTGACAGGCCGGGCCCGGACCCCATGAAATTAACCATCCGGTTGACCCCATCATGGTGTTGGCCAGCTTATGATGGACTCTGTAAAAGCTGTATTCCACTTGTCTACTTTCAGCGATAGCGGCCAACGGTAGCGGTCGACGCTTAACGGCAAACCAATTCCGCTATAAAAAGCATCGCAGCGGTAGTGAAAAATTGACCAATAACGTAATCGGACTCATAGACCAATCCAAAGAGTTGTTACATTTTTCACATGTAAACAAATAAAATGGCGGAAAATGCTTGTTTCGTGCAGCATCGTTACTTTTAGAATCGACAAAAAGATCGAATTCTATGCCGTTATTAATTAAGTATCGATATTATTTTCTTACTAATTCAATTCTTGTTCGCGAAATGCAAGTTACTTTTTTTACCAACTATTGCACTTTATAAGAATCGATAATAACTTATAATGTTTGTAATATTCAACTATTTACTGAAATATGCGATGAAGCATTGCATTTAATTCAAATTTTATTGGTAATATATTCCCTGCATACAGTATTGTATAAATATTTCCTTTTCTTACTTCTATAAGCATTTCTTTTCTTTCTACGTCGTCTATATTTGTCAGGTAACAACCATGTATCATCGATACGTACATAATCATAGCCATCGTCATACAAATATTATCTTTTCATTGGATATTGAAAGCGGCAAAGTTAAGCGATAACGTCAAATTTTCAACATGCTGTTATCGATACGTACTGTACATAACCATAGCCATCGTCATACAAATACTATGTTTTCATTGGATATTGAAAGCGGCAAAGTTAAGGGATAGCGTCAAATTTTCAACATGTTGAAATCTAGCGGTTCGTCGCTAAAGCGGTGGATTGTGGGATTGTTTCCATAGCAACGGCCGCTGTCGCTTGCCGCTACCGCCGAAAGTAGACAAGTGGAATACAGCCTTTACTGAGTAGAAAGTGGCGTCATCTGTTGACAAAAAAAAAGTGGCCACCGCCAGATAAAGAATATCCCATGAGGATATGGCGGCTTAATCTGCCATAACCTAACGAAGACCGAACGCAGCGAAATTGTTCAGGTAAAATAAGTCTGAGGATTTTGTTCCCTACATCCTTCCTCCGTGTACTATATCGTCATAACAACCGGATCTGACTAAGAAATGCGAGGTAACTGCCGCCGCTGTCTTAGTCCCTGAGGAATCGAAAACACAAAGAGATAAAGCAAGTATTGCTACTAGAATTTCCCATTAAGGGGACCTCCAATAATGATGCTCTAAAATAAATGTTTCTCAAACTTTTTTTAATGAACTGCCCAGTTTTAGAAAAAATTGAATGCTCAACGCTCCCATGAAACACACATCTATATTTTTTACAAAAATATGTAAGAAAATAAAACATTAATGATGAAGTTGTGTTACTTGTATATTAATAAAATTAACTGTAAATAGCTTGAAACGAAACTACATCTTTCGAGTTCTATTCCTTATTTCAATACTCTTTGATACAGACAGGAGTCACGAAGAGATCCAGAAATATTTCATAGAGCATAAGTTGATTCCAGCAACATACGATATTCCCTTTCCTGCGATCATTGAAAAGCAGGTATTCTGTCATAATTCATGTCCGTATAGATTTCAGAAATTCGAAGTTTATGCAGTGAAATCTAACTCATAGAGGAAGTCGGCCGGATGGCCGCGTGATAAAGCTTTGGCTTACCACCCTGGACGATCCGAGTTCAAATCTGGGTCCCACACCTCCAATTTTTCAGAAGGGGTCCGGACTCGGGCGTTGAATCCCATCCTTCAACCATCCGGTTGACCCCATCGTGGGCGTTGGCCAACCTGTGATGTGTTCTATAAGTGGCCGCCGCCAGATTCAGAATATCCCATGAGGATATGGCGGTTTAACAAAACTAACCTTACCTCATAGGGGAAATTTAAAAAAATAATGTTCTGTTTGTTTTAAAATTAACGATACTTGGGAAAGTAAAGTAAGTTCCACTTTTGTAGTGTGTGGTGTAAAATACAAGGTTTTTTAAACATTGTTGCTTGAAAAAAATCTAATTATAAGACACTAAAACTAACTTACTGATTTTGTTTCAAGTTCCAGCTCTATTAAAAAACTGTGAAACTGTAAAATATACAATAATTTAAAAAATTTTTTATAACTCATTCATTCAATTAATTCTTCATCGCCAACTGTTTTCATATCGCGTCCCCAATATCACTTGGAGCTTCAAACGTTCCCTTAGTTCGCTGCAGTGCTCACTGGGGCCGGTGCGCTCACTTTGAGAAACACTGCTCTAAAACGTCAGCAGTCGGCCGAAAGGCTTGGACAGGGATCTCTTTTCTTACTAAAGTCCTTGGCAAATAATCGCATATCTGCGGAAGAAGAGCATTGAAGGCGAATACTTTCTCTTGTCTTAAAGGGCGAGAGATCTCTCCGCTTCGTATTCCGATGTAGTCCCTGGCCAACCGGAAGATTACCGCAGGCCACCATGGACACAATATCGATCGACGCCGTGCAATGGCTGAGCTCTAGCACCTTGTTATGGTTAAATATTACTAGGGGTAACTGTAAAGGCCGGTTTACACCAAGCGCAAGCCCTAAAGCGTGTGCGCCGTGAGACTTCAACTATGTTTAAGTTTTAGACCAACGCCGGCGGGTTCCGACTCCATATCACGACAGAGAAGGTGGGAGTAAGTTAACTTTTAAACTAAAATATAATACGTTAGCATATAGGAAAATAACGATAAATAATAGAGTGCATAATAAAATAAAAATAGGATAGGTCAAAGTTAACTTCCTCACAATTTAGGCATGCTTTTTATGAAAATGTGAAACAAGTTATTGCTCAAATATAGGGTACCAAAAAGTTACAGAACCCTCCAAACATATTAGCAAAAATATTTAAGTATTCTTTTTATAATCTAGAATATAGAAAGGTTTAATTATTAAAATCAGTTCAGCAATTCTAACAGAAATAGGAATATTAATATAAAATATGCTTTAATAAAATATTTTTAGCCTTAAATTTTTTTCTAGATCTAGAGTTATAAAATTATGGAATAGCTGTAATATTTCCAGATAGTAACCGAGAATGATTTATTGATATATTTTTAAATTTGATAATATTATAAAAATAGTAAATCTATTTCATTATCGCAACTCATATCACTGCTACTATCTGCCATTTTGTCACTAATCAACAGTATAAAGTATTGATCTCATACTTCAGCAAGTTTACTTTAATCATTAGTTTAAATTAATGATTAAAGTATCATTGGTGAAACTAGCTGTTATAAATTTTTAATATAAATGTATATCAAGTGGTTTAATAATAATAAAAATACTGATTTTTATATTTGATTTTTTGGGGATTTTTATTAATATTAGATGACTGTTGAATATTGAAAGTCTTATGATTTGATAAATCAATCTTTAATAAATTATTTATAAGATTAATAAGTCATAGCTCAAACATAACACATTTTATTACTACATTTAAGACACTTTACACTATATATGAGTATATGTTATACAATTGCATAAATTAACATCTTTTTAAGAAAATGGATTGAATTTTTATGTTTATTTGTTATTAAAATTGTAAAATTTTAATCCAATAGGAAGAGGAGTTGAAAAAAGCAATTTTAATGGTGCTTGCCAATAAACAAGATATTGAAGGTTCCATGTGTGTAGCAGAAGTACATCAAGCATTAGGACTTGATGCCTTGAAAAATAGAACATTTCAGATATTTAAAACTTCAGCCACCAAAGGAGAAGGATTAGATGATGCCATGGATTGGTGAGTTTTTAGAAATTTTATGAGTTCCATTTATTTATCCTAATTTTTTTTTATAAAGTGAAAATACATTTTATTATAATTTTCAAAAAAACATTGAAAAAACAATAGAACTGGTTCTCGAAGAAAATTATTAAAATAATCTTAATAAGAACTTTAAATTTTTTAATCATTATTAACAAAAGTGCTTTCAGTAGCCATCATCAAGTTGCCTTAATAAGAGAATAATATTTGATTTCAAACTTAATTCTTTTGAGTTGTATTTTGAGACTTATCCAACATGCCAATCTTCAAATTGTATAAATAATGTTTGACATAGTAATTAATCTTGATAAATAAATTTTATTAAGATTAATTAGCTTATAATTAAAAATAAGTTAAAATAAGCGAAAATGGAAGAAAGAAATGCATATTGCTTTCACCCATTTTAATTTATATTGTTTGCAGCCAAGAAATCAAGACATTAATGGGCTAGTATTCACAAGCAAAACAGTATTTATTTAAAAAAAATAAAAACAAACAGATTATGAGAAAATACGAAAGTAACGGAGGATTATTCTTCAATAGTTCTCCATTATACAATATAATACATATTATATATTTATAACATAATTTATAAAATTTTTAAAACAATCATTGTTTTAAAAGAAAATTTTGAAATTTTTTTATAAAAAGAAATCATTGTTTTTTTTGTAAATCAACATCAGTTTTCTTGAAAATTCATACTACATTGACTGAAATTTTCTGTAAATATAATACAGGCAGTCTCTGACTTACATAGATCTGTTTTTTCTAATTTCATCAGTTGTCATATTTATGCAATTCTAACAGTATATATATATATCAAGTGTGAATTGCATTTTGAAAGACTTTAATTCAAAATTCAATTCATGCTTGATATAAATATAAGCACCAAACAAAACAACTTCGATTGAATGCATTGAAACATTGTAACATAGAGAGCCAAGTATATAATCAGTGGAAGATAAAAGTCATCTATTGCTTTTCATAATTTGAATTGATAACTAATAAGATAAACTGGTGGTTTAAAATTTTTTAGTACAGTATTTCATGTATTATTTTTATTTATGCATTATTGCTCATTGACATCATTTTTTTAGTAGTAGTATGCATGTTGATATTGAAAAATTTTATATCCATAAAAACTTTTCAATATCAACATACATTCTTGATTTATACAATGGTGCCTCGCAATTCGACACTAATCCATCGCCGAAGTAATGTCGAATTGTGGGACAATATCATATATAATAAAGGAATAAGCGTGTAGTATCCATATTTCTGCACATGTACGAACTCCCGCGCCAGAAGTGTCGCTGTTACTATTTTCTCTCGCTTTGAATCTTTAATTGCGTCTTCTGGAAATTGACATTGTTACATTTGTCAGTAATAATTTGACAAAGTGCGGGCAAGCAGGCCACTTGTCCCAGGCCTTGCCTATCAGAAATAGAAAAAGAAATAAATTTGTTAAATAAGAGATACAAATAAAATATTCAGAATCAAATCATAGAAAATTATTGTTAAGAATAGTATATAATTAAGCAAACATTGCTTAATGCTGTATTTTATATAGAAATGAAATTAGGGTGACCATTCAACCCAGATTTTCTGAGACAATCTCAGTTTTTGCTACTTTGTTCTGATCAGTATTGATAAATGTCTTGAATTTTAAAATCCATCTTGTTTCAAGATGGAATATTTTTTTTAATTCACACAAAATTGACTACATTTAATAAGTGTTCAAAATGCAGGTTTAAAACACATTTCAAATCAGTATCATCATGTTGATGCCTGCCAACAATGTTTCATTATTCAAATTTTTCAATTTATCTCAATTTAGTTAGCTTTTAGGTATTATAATTAAGTGTAAGATTTGTGTTATTCTGCTGCTGATATTGTGAATTAATAAAATAATGAATCAACTAATTTAGTAATTGTATAAATACTGAAAAAATAAGACATGCTAAAATTATATTTCCAGTTGAATTTTTTTCCCCCTGTCAAGGATTGAAATGAATAGAAAATAATCATCATATGTAAAATCAAACTACAGTACAGGTAGTAACACCTTCATGAGTTAGTTTGTATATGGAAATTGTTTGTAAAATAAGATCTTATTAACCAATACTCAATTTCTCCATAGACATAATGTTAAAATCAGGAGTTTTATTTTCAGCAATACAGTTTGACCACAATAATAATGAGTAAAGGCCAACAAAATTAAATAGTTTATGATTATACAATGTTAATATGAATGTGTTTGAATTTAATCCAAATGAACCTAATTAACTTGCCAAATATTAACCCTTGAAACACACAATGTAAATTTCATTAAAATTTCTGTTGTGTTTTTCAAGGGTTAAAATTTGGCAAGTTAATTAGGTTCATTTGGATTAAATTCCCTTGAGGTTTGGATTGTATAAGTATGTGCTTTAATGACTGTGCCGGTCTGTATGTTGCCTGGATAGTGCCATTGAGGGCCCATGGCTAGATTTAGCCTGATCAGCAGGGCTGGGGAGCTGGAGTCAGAGCTTGTGGTTCATCATTCAACCGTCAGAGTCCCTACGGGTCGGGATTAAGAATTGGCCCGTCGTATGCCCTGCGTGAGGTACGAGTCCTCTAAAAGGGTCCCAAATCCCAAGGTGGCGTACCGTATCGACGGGATGAATGGCGGAGGGATAGAAGCCTTAACGGTGCCCACCCGAGAGTTGGCCAAACTTGGGCTGTAGGAGATTTCTTCTCCAGGCCGGGGGAAGTTCGCTTCCCTAGGGAATCACAAAACCTCGGGGAGTTGATCCGAGCGATATTCGGCCACGGCAAGACGCCAGAGCCCGGCCATTGCATGGCGTCGGTCAATATCGTCCCCATGGTGGCTCACCAGTCTGGCGCGGACAGTGAGCTGCATCGGAGATCGAACTGGGGGAGATTCTCGCCCTTTTTCGGTCGTTCGCGAACTCTGAGGGGTGGTCTGCACTACTTGTGCGCACCCCTCCACTAGGAGCGATACACGTCTAAGATCTTGGTGTTTTTAGAGTTGCTTGCACGGTCACTAGATGATCTAATGAACCGTCCTGCCCCGTCCACGATTTTTCGTGGTTCGGGTGACACTCGTGGTCTCTCCCTATTGGGAAGACCTTCCGCCGTTGTATCAAAGAACGTCTCCATTGTGATTCACGTTCAGTTGTTTAAGGCGGTACTTGTACTGCCTATCTCGGCTATTGTTTCGGTTGCTTCGGCAACTCCGGGCGCAAGGGGCCGAGGTTGGAGGACCTCCAGCCCGGCAGGCCTGCTGGACCAGTGTGGCCCCCTTGCTGAAGTGGCGCAGAGGTGGGGTTCCCTTCCCCGCCGAGAGCTCAGGCAATGATTATAGCCGAGTCCCATCTCACAGAAGGATCCCTGTAGTGCTGAATGAGCGGAGCAGGGCCATGTTGCCTTTTTAGGCACAATGTCTATGAACTATGAGCCTATGAGCCATGGAGCCAGGAAGTTTTGGAGGAGCCAGAGTTGGAGCCAGAGCCATTAAAATTTCTGCTGGCTCCAGCTCCTAACCATCTATCATATATACTCAAATATAAGCCAACCCCCCTGACTTTAGAGTTTGAAAATCGGTAAAAATGCACAACTCGTGTATAAGCCTACCCTGACTTTAACACTTAAAATTCAATAAAAATTTGAAATCGATAAATTACATGATCTTTGATTTTAGTTACCAATGTATTAATGCCATTTGCCAAAATAAATATTTTATTGAAACTTTAAATATCATATAAAATAAATTAATAATAATACAGACAGCAATATATCAATTTAAAAAGTAAAATTTTACTTATAAATACAGATAACAATGTATCAATTTAAAAGGTAAATGATGTTGTGATAATAAGGTAAGAGATGTTTCTTGGTAGCGGTCATACCAAACAAACTTTTATAGTGATGGAGCAGAGCCGGAGCTGGAGCCACAGCTGGAATATACTATGGCTCTGGAGCTGGTACAGGAGCCTAACCTATTTCAACACAGCCCCCAGCCCTGCTGGTCAGGAATGGATCTATCAGCAAAGTTCAATGTTGGTAATCTAAAGTTGGTTCCAAATTAATATAACTGCCTGAAGAATCAATCCGCTCGTTGGCCTTGGTGGTCTAGCAGTATGACGTTGGGATGATAGCCCAAAAGTCCCCGATTCGATCCTGGGCTGAAGTAGATTTTTTTCATCTTCAGGTAAATTAGTTACAATTCTAATTTAATTAGTAATTAATAGATGGCGCCATTCATTGATTTAATAATTTGTATAATTAGTCTAAATTATTTCAATTCATTAAAATTTCCATTGTGTGTTTCAAGGGTTAAAATTTGGCAAGTTAATTAGGTTCATTTGGATTATACAATGATTTATTGATCTTTTTATAGCTAGGTATAGGATTTGAAATGTTTTTATGATATTTAGTACTTATTTTTGCAATTAACATTAATATTTTCAAATAATTTGATACTTCATATTTGAAAAATCTTAATCTGGGAATTATTAAGCCAAGAACTCAAACCAAAAACTACCTATATATACCTGTATATATAATAATTAAACTACAAGCATACTGACACTTGTATTTATTATTATATAAATTAATAAATAAAATTAAGTTATTTGTATAATAAGTTAATTGCAAATAATTAATGAATTTAGCAATTAGTTAATTATTATTTAAACAATCTTAATTAAATATGAAATGTTATTTTTAAAGTATTACAATTACAGTTGCATCAAGTAACAAAAATATACAATATTATCAATTGGATTGATAAATTTAAATTCAGTTAATTTATAGGATTATTACTTTATATATCTTCAAAGATAGTATTGAATTTAATCTTTCTTAAAAGAATGATGATGATAAAAATAGTTGATAATGATAATGTTAATTAAAGTACAGTTAAATTTCATTCATTCTATTGTTTCTTCAGTTTGATTTCAGCAAATGAGAATGAAGAAAGTTATCCTAATAAAGCAATTGCAGAAATAAGGAATGGCCTTTTGAAATATACAGAAAATATTGATTTAAAGGTACATAAAGCTTTACATGTTATCTGTATTTAAATTTGTAAGATTAAAAGAAATTTTTAGGAATTATGCTTATTTTCTTCATTAGTTTTCTGCATCCCCACCAAAAGTTGTTATTACTGTTCAGATGATAGCAGAATTTTTTGGAAATCCTCATAATAAGTAATTATAATTTTATTTTACATTAATGAAATGAAAGGAATTTTAAATTTAAAAGCAATTCTAATAATTAAAAATATTTTTACAGGGAATTGCTAGAAAATGGTTGTCAACAGCTGATACAATTTCAATCAAAATTAAATATATTAAGAAGATTATTTACCTGAATTTTTTTTTATATAAATTTATATATGTAAAATAACAGAAAGATAATAACTTTAAATTTAGAACTATTGTTTCAAGAAATTTAAAAATATTCATATTATTATAAAAAAAAATTCAAAAAAATTTTTATACTAGATAAATTGACCATAAACATTTATTTTTTATATGAAATAAATGTTATTTATTGTACAGTTTTTAATTTGCCGAAATTATTTGTGTTCATAGAATTATTCACTTTTATGGATATACTGTATATAAATAATGCTATATAGCTAAAATGATTTTGAATAAAGTTAGTTCATAAGTTTTTTTATATGCTGTAATTGACCACATTTCATTTTTTCATAAATGTCTAAGATAATAGTAACATTTATAATCAAATAAATATTTTTTTTTGTATTTACTTATTTGTTATGATTGATAATAAAACTAACATTTTTAAAAATTCAAAAGCTTCCAAGTGTGTGGAGATTAACAGCAAGGAAATTAATTTGACGAATGAAATTTTAAAGATGACCAACTGAAAAATGAGTCAGGATATTATGAGGCAAAGAACAATTTTACAGGTGATGTTCCAGAATTCGATGTTTTAAAGGGCTATTAGTCAATTATCTGGAGGTCTGGACCAATGGTGAAGCATGCCAAAATAATTGATAAATGTCTTAAATTGAGATTTAAGATTCAACTGTTTAATAATAACAAAATATAAATTATACAAAAGAAAAAAAGGATATGTAGTAATTGTAGTCTTTACACCATTATTATATTATATTTTGTTGGCTTTTAAATCTATTTGTAACAAATTTTATATATATAAACAAGCAAAGTAACAAATACATTGTTAATTTTTACCCATCGTATAGTGGAGTTTGGCTCATGAGGCCCTTGTGCCAATAAACGCCAACGAACCAACCAAAAAAGGATGTATTATAATGTAGAGAGTTGATGATTTGGTGTCTTCCGAATCGCAAAATACCCGAACTTTGAAGATGTAATGTGAATTTTTTTTAAACTATTTTACAGAAGAAATTTTTGCCCCGTATTTTTGAAGGATGGGTTCCAACCACTCTAGGATAGTAACGAACACTATATACAGGGTGTCCGAAAAGTATCTTTACACTTTTAGAAAATCATTAAAAAAACAAAGATATGCACTTAAGGTTTTTTTATTCAATAAAGTATCAGTTTTTTTGACAATTCTTACAATATTTCAATATGTGCATCATTAGTTGCACGCAACACATACAAGATTAAGATTTTGCTAAATAAATGAAAAATCTCAAATTTGACAGATCAGAAACAAATGTTTCGTTTTTGGTCTATTTGGGCACATAGTGACCAGGGGCTAACTAGTTTCCCATATAAGACTATGTAAGATAGATTAATTCATTATCAGTCCCCATCCCACACCCCTAACGGGTGAGGTGAGAGATACACTATATTATTTACTTTATTATTGTTTAACACACTAAATTACATACACTATTTTATACACAACACACAATTTATTAGCTCTTGAATATTGGAATGAAGTCTTCCAGCAGACACTCTAGCAATCATAATCTTCTTTCTCAGTTGCAAAACGCTGCCACAGTTGTCCTAGAAATACCATACTCGAGTTACATTTTAATTGTTCTGCCTTTCTGCATTTTATCTATAATTATTTTTTTTTCATCTCTTTGCTCAATCCAAGTGTTCTTCTTTTCAGAATTATTCCTCTGGTCAGTTCTCTTTGAACCCATCCTTACATTTCACCAAGAAAATAATAATAATAACTATGGTTGCACAAATTTTTTACTTTCGGAAAAATGCAGAATTGAATATAATAATTACAAGTTAATTACTTTCTGAAAAATGTAGAATTGAAAATACAAATTTTTTACTTTCTGAAAAATGTAAAATTGAAAATCAATACAAACAACTTGGGCAAATACCAAAGTAGCCCAAAAAGAACTGACAAATAGCAAATGACATCAGCAAACACTAAAGTAGCCCAAAAAGAACTGACAAATAGCGAATGACATCACCACAATTCCACGCACATGCATGCGCCAACCTGCAAAACTCAAATGTCGAATTACAGGACATCAAATTGCGAGTCACCGCTGTACAAGATTCTTTGAGTTATGAACATTCCATTTCATTTTAAGAATTTTAAAAGTTTTTGAATTTTCTAAAATTTAAAAGTACAATATTAAGATCTTTAACAACAAATGTAATGTAAAAACTGTGTAGTTATTTAACATATTACAACAGTATTTCAAGATATAGAGCTTATACAGAAAAACTTCACATTATAATGGAACGTTTTATTCAAATCTGAAATAGTTTGAGTTATTACTGATAAAATTTGTTCCCAAGTTTTATTCATGTGTTTTTTTAAAAATATTAATTGTGTAACTGTTTTATTCTTTGTTTTAAGCAGAAACTCAAGAAAAATTTTTACTGAGAATCATTCAGAATTTAAAAAATAAAATTCATTTTAAGAATAAAATATTTTAAATAATGAAGAATGCATATTATTGAAAAGTTCACAAGTATTCCATTCTAAAAAAGATTGGATGGATGGCAAAGGGATTCATAAAAAAATACTAGCCAATTTTCTAATGTATGTAAATAATTGGGACAGAATTTTTAAGTACTTTGAATTTTGTAACAAAAATTTTGGATGAAAAACTCCTAATGCTAGATGACTACAATAACTGTATATACACAACATTATGATACCATATTATACTTTGACCAAGATAACACTGCATGGACTGAACATTCCATATCAATGATACTTAATTTAAATTACATATTAAAATTACATATTATTAATAAATTATATTATTATAATTACATAATATTAAATTACATATTAAACAACAATTTAAATTTAAATGAACATGTTTGCACTTAAACAGCTACTGTATTTGTAGATTATATGCTCTATATTTTTTATTCAGTTAAAATAGTAAAAAATATTTTATATAAAAGTTGAATTTATATAAAATGAGTATTAAATAAGTCAGGAAAAGGCTGTATTATTATAAAAATTATAATATGAATAGGTGCTCATCATAAAGAATATGAATTTCCAAGTATAGCAGATAATGATATTTTCTAATATTACTATGTATTGCATTGGAAAACTGCTAATAAAGCTCAAATACATATCTTTTTAAAGATTTACAGTGGATTTCGCTTAATTGGGCCAAGCCATTTTGTCTCAATTAAGCGAAGTAATAATAAATTCTAAAATAAAATATGTAATTCGTAGGTGGATAAAAAAAATAATAATTAGGTACCTATTGTAATGCTTTAATAAAATATAAAAAAATAATAATTAGGTACCTATTTTAATGATTTATTAAAATAAAAACCTAATTAGTTTTTTACCTATCTCCGTCTTCAATATTGGGCCACTGATATTCATACCTCGCCCACTAACTATAGAAATCCATTAATCTAATGCTTCTTCGACTTCTGAATCCTTTCCATCACGCTTTCTTTTCGATATTCCTGGAATTTCTTTCTGTAATGCCCACTCTTTATGCAGTTGATTTTCTTTTGTAGAAGACGTGTCTATGGTAGATTTTGGTTTATTTCAGCGAGTCTACGATGGCTTGTATTAAATGGCTGGATTTTAATTTTATTCAGCCAAGCAATTTTATTTGAGCGTAAAATCCTTCCTTGATATCTTGGCAAAGATTAGTGTATGTATGTGTAGCCATACTTTTGAAAAATCTCTAATATATATCAAAATTGAAAATTCCTTTTTTGCTACTGTCCCAATTTATATAATGTATGTATGTGTAGCCATACTTTCGAAAAATCCCTAAAATATATCAAATTGAAAATTACTTTTCCGCTACTGTCCCAATTAAGCGTTTAAATCTTGTATTAGTTTATTAGTTTGGTTTTTGTTCTTTGAGATTTGTCCCAAAACGGCTGTCCCAATTAACCGGTGTCCCAATTAAGCGAAATCCACTGTATCGACTGTCCTAATTAAGCAGAATCCACTGTATATATAAAAATGCCATTTTAAAGGTTTATTCATTCTGATTAGAACATTTCCCTCTATTAGTCATATATTTGATTAAAATTTGAAAGAAAAGATAATGAGAAATATTATATATTATTCAAATTATTGCAATTAAATTCAATTCTCATAATGATAAAGGGTAAAAAATTTATTGTATTTTCCTGAATTATGACAAAGCTTCTTTCTTTACAGGTTATCAAATGCTCTTACAAACAACAAGTGAAAAATTTTTTAGCAGCTTTGATTATTCCAAAGAGGACCATTGTGTAAGGATGATCATCCTGAAATGAATGTGATTGTCTTTTTTTATTGGGAAGGAATATTGGACTACTTATCAGCCATCTTATGGCCATGTTCCCAAGTGAAAAGACACAGACTGTTTATTGTTAACTGTTCACATGAATTTGATGTTTCTAGTCTCCTTGAGTTTTCGATCTTTGATGCCTGTCTCCTATCAATCATTGGAATATTTCTACACTTCAATCTTCCCACATCTGGCACCAAAAGAGATCGATCCGGAATTAGAAATAAATTTTTTTCTCTAGTGTTTGTGTGAAAATGTTTTTTTAAATAAAATGTATAGAAAATAAAATTACACTGGAAATTTTTCATTTGATTCTGAAAATATTGAATTTCAATAAATGTTATTTATAATCTAATTCATGTCTTCTATCTTTGATATCACAAAGATACATGTAACTATGTTTCTTTCTTAGTAATAATAAATAAGAGAGATAGTGTCTACTAGTATTGCTACTTAATTAAAATTTCACAAAGATTTATTTAATTGATATGATGACACACTTAATTGTTTTAATTAAATAAATCATCATGATGATATTTTAATGAAATAGCAATATTAAAGATTTAATAAGTAGTAATAAATTCATCCCAACATTCTCAATTTTAATTTTTTTAAATTAAAAATGAAAAACATTGGGATATTTTTTATTCCAACTTCAATCAAATAAACTAAAAGTTTTACTTTGAAAGATTACTTGCACACACAAAAAATAAGATTTCTAATTTTGGTATGATATTTTAAGTAAATCATAATTTTTGTGTATTTAACAAGTGCTGGATCTAGGATGAGGCAAGTGAGGCAGTTACCTTGGGTGAAAATTATGAGATAGTGTGAAAATGCAGTTGCAATTTCACACACAAGCTCAATTATATTTATCTTGACAACATTTCGTGTGGTAGAGTTGGTCTACAAAAACAATGGTGTATTTTTCTAATGGGTAATACTTATCAAGAGGAGAGGAAACTAGTGTGAATTAAATTGTTGTTTATACGATTGAATGACCGTCTAAAAATAAATATGTTTCCTTCACATTTTCCTGCATTGGCATATTGCAATCAGAATATCATAATCGCAAATATGCATTATCATTTTCAACATAGATCCCACTTGCCCGAGTAAGATTATCTAACAATAATTTATCAATTGAAAAGGAAATAACTAGTGAAGTTGATTTTGAAACAATTATTAATGATTTTGCTTCGTTAAAAGCAAGAAAAATATGAAACTATAGTTCATATTTATTATATCTATTATAAATGTATTTTTTTGGTAGTATATTTTGTTAACTATTGCTTTGAAAGAATATGAATAAAGTTTTTTGTATGTTTCTCAGTGACTATGTATCTGATGTTATTACATTCCTAGTTTCAAAGTATTAGATATGTTTATCTATTAATTTATAATTTTATTTATATAACAATAATTCCTTTTTAAACTCCAAGAGTTCTTAAATAACTGATAAAATTATAAATTTGCTTTATTAACAATTTCAGGTAGATTATTCTTATATAACATGTATTTTTTTTCTATTTTGTATCTATTTAATTTAAAAAAATTCTTTCCATGAGAACTACAAACATTAAAATTAAAGCATAAATAATAATGTGATTACATGAAAAAAACTATTATAGCTTTATGCTTAGCACTTTAAATAACTGATAAAATTATAAATTTTCTTTATTAACAATTTCAGGTAGATTATTCTTATATAACATAGATACAAAATAGAAAAAAAATACATTTAATTTAAAAAAATTCTTTCCATGAGAACTACAAACATTAAAGCATAAATAATAATGTGATTACATGAAAAAAACTATTATAGCTTTATGCTTAGCAGTGCATATCAGCACTAAGTTGATTCAGGGGTATCAGACAAGTGCTTTCTTCATTTGGAGATAAAGGTATAGGAATCATTCATTAACAATATAATTTATTTGTATTAAAATGCTAATAGAATCGATTCCGCTTAATTGGAGCACATTAGGACTAATCCATTTTGGCCCAATTAAGCAACTATTCAGCTTAGCAGTGCATATCAGCACTACCAGACAAGTACTTTCTTCATTTGGAGATAAACATATAGGAATCATTCATTAGCAATATAATTTATTTGTATTAAAACGCTAATAGAATTGATTCCGCTTAATTGGAGCACATTAGGACTAATCCATTTTGGCCCAATTAAGCAACTATTAAACGAACTAATAATAAATTCTAAATTATGTAATATGTAGGTAAAAAACCCGTTTATATTTCATATAAAAAAAAAAAAAGACACAGGAAGAATATAAGCTTGTATAAAATTTATTATAATAAATGTTGTGTAAAACTATTTCTCAATAATTTAATAATATAAATTTAGAATAATTAGGTAGTTTAGCTATTTTAATGCTTTA
Organism: Olivierus martensii; assembly: GCA_000484575.1. Classification (NCBI taxonomy): domain Eukaryota; kingdom Metazoa; phylum Arthropoda; class Arachnida; order Scorpiones; family Buthidae; genus Olivierus; species Olivierus martensii. Next base: position 83,320 of record AYEL01066127.1, read on the forward strand.
TTAAACCAAAATACAGAAAATATTTGTACTATAAATAGAAAGAAAAAATAATACATGATAAATTTTACAATTTCAATTCTACTAAAATGCATTAAGTGTAGTCTGTCTTTTGATTTTGGTACACCAGTTATATCAGCAATCTACGACGGCTTGAATTAACAGCTGGCTTTTAATTTTATCTAGTAAAGCAATTTTACTTGAAAATGTGAAATCACAAAAATGCATTAAGTGTAGTCTGTCTTTTGATTCTGGTACACCAGTTATATCAGCAAGTCTACGACGGCTTGTATTAACAGCTGGCTTTTAATTTTATCTAGTAAAGCAATTTTACTTGAAAATGTGAAATCATTTCTTGGCATCTTGGTAAAGATTTAAAAATTTTAAATAAAATAGACTGTAAATAAATATAGCTAGGTACAGTAACGGTAGACTCTTAAGCAGACACATACTTGCTAGATGCACGATAGATAACTGATTTGCATCACGCTATTGATGACAAATATTAGTGTATGTAGTATTGACATATTTTCGAAAAATCCCTAAAATATGTCAAAAATTGCTGAATTCCTATTCTGTTACTGTCCCAATTAAATGTTTAAATTATGTATTAGTTTATTAGTTTGGTTTCTGTTCTTTGAAATTTGGCCCAAAAATGTGGCTGCCCCAATTAAGCGGAATCAACTGTACATTTTTTGAACCATTACTATGGGATCTACTAAAAATTGTTAGAAAAGTATAATGGCTCCATACATTCTCAAACATAAGTTTTTCAAAAAGATTCAATAGAAATTAATTAGCAGTTATAAACCATCATATACATTTTACTTTTATTGTATTATAAAAAAAATATTTTCTTGTTTAATTTGTAATAATGTAGCTTATTATAAAGTACAGAAGTATTTAAAATTAAATGCATTTTGTATGTATCTTAATAGTAATAGGTTTAGCACAAAAGTTTAATTGAATTAATTTTATAATTTGGTTTAATAAATTACTAATTTACTTATCGAGAGGAACTTACATTAACCCTTAATATTGTCAACTAAAGTGGCTATATGAAAATCCTTTGGTTTTCTACCACAAGACCCAGGATCAAATGCAGTTCCTATTCTGTTCCTTAAAAAATGTTAGCAGTCAGTCTGTCTTTTATATCCAATTCACACGGTACAAAGTAAGCGGGCTTAATTCTTAAACCGACTTATTTTAAGCCAGCGAATTGGCATTAAAAGAAAGCTTTAATCTATTTTCAACTTTCTGAAATCACAAAATTTTGGAAAAAAAAAATTATAGAATATATTTATTAATCATTCAGCAAAAATAAGGACTGATTAAAAACATATTCAGATGGAAATTTACATATAAACATACCTATTTTATTTTAGGATTACAAATTTAACATACTTTTTATATAAGAAATTATTTTTAAATTATGAATCTTGTCAAACAATTTATTAATTTTTGATAATGCATCATAAAAGAAATTATTTTTAAATTATGAATCTTGTCAAACAATTTATTAATTTTTGATAATGCAAGACTTTTTATTTACAAAAATTTATTTTCAATTTAAGCCATCATAACTGGTTTCTTAATCTCTGCTTTCAAACTTTCATTGGTGCTTGAATATCCAGTTCCACCCTAAATAAAATAATAATAATAGTATTAAGAATATTAATAAAGATAGCATATACAGATGATTGAAGTAAGAGAATCATCTCATCTCATCACTATAGTATTTTATCTAATATAGATAATAAAATAATAAATATTTCAATTAGACTGCACCAAACACAAACTACAAGAAATATTACTCAAGAGCCATTTAGCAGTCAAGATATTTTTATTCATTAATTTTTTCAACGCTCTTGGCGTCTTCCTCAGCTGTTGAGTCTGATTGTAACAGCTGAGGAAGACGCCAAGACCGTTGAAAACGTTACTGAATAAAAATCTTTTGACTGCTAAAGGACTCTTGAGTAATATTTCTTGTAGATAATAAAATATTTCTTTTTTTATTTTGAGGGAAAAATATTGAACATTTTCTAAGTTTTCTAAAGTGATTTTTTTTCTTATGCTTATCTATACAAAATAAATCTTTGATAATTACTATTAAATTTGTATATCTTACTTTTAATTATAACCATTCTTAGATATGATGATAATATGTTAAGTAAGAAAATTCTTATGCATATCTATACAAAATATACAAATTTAATAGTAATTATCAAAGATTTATCTTACTTTTAATTATAACCATTCTTAGATATGATGATAATATGTTAAGTAAGAAAAAAAATAATGAAAGTTTATGTTTTTAGTAACTCAGCTAAATGGATTTAATGGAGATATTTCATAACCATTTAAAAAAATTTCATTAATTTATAAATGAATGTTTGTTGAAAGAAAATAAGGATAAAATCTTTTATTTCACAAGATCACATTAAAAAATTTATTACAGTGAAAGTTAAATTTTATTTATAACTTAGTTCTCAAGATTACTATATGCAAAACAGTACTAATTTGATAAAACCAAACACCTTTAAGCAAATTTCGACTGTTTAGAATATTAATAAATATAGACTGTTTTATAAGATTTTAATTATGTATAAATTTGTGTGAACTATTGTTTTTGAATAATAAAGAATCACCAAATCATTAATGAAAAATTAAAAAAAAAAACACTTACTCTTTGTAAATATATAATATCATTTTCATTCAACTTTTTTCCATTTATTGGATCTAACATCTCTTTCTTAATAATTTTTTCTACACATTCCACTGTAACAACACTGCCTCTGAAATAAATATTTTATTAATGATAGCATTTAATAATTAAAATTTGACCATTTATCCAGATAAAAATATTGAATTATAATTGATATGCAAAACAAAAATCCTATGATATACAGGCATACTTCATTACTACAGCAGTTATATTCCAGACCACCAATGTAAAGCAAATCAAATCTGTTATCATTTGCTAATGCATATAAAAACCTAAAAACATATTTATACTATTATTCATTACATGCACAACAGTGCTAGACCTAAAATATTTGGCCAAATAGTCACATTTTAAAGCATTTGTGGATCCCCTTGGAGGATAAGGTTTGATTTCTGATTTCATACATTCAGTTTTTCAAAATTGTTACACCTTATCAGTTTTAGAAATAAATGATGATTAATTATGAAAATGTCATAATTTATAAACAAATTTAATCCTTAATGTGCATTTGATAAAATAAATCAGTATCGTCTGTCCACAAAAACTGCACCTAGCTAAGATGGATTAGTCCAAACATGAAAGGGAGAGTTGCAATCAGTATAATGATGGATGGGAATATTGAATTAATATTATATTAAGTTCTGTTAAATATACTATTTCCAACGTCGAAACTAATCATTTAGCATTCGACATGACAATAAACTTCCATTCAACTTCAGTTATCTCGAGCATTCGACATGACAATAAACTTCCATTCAACTTCAGTCTTGTGTTCTAAAACATCCCTATTTTGTCAATGGACTCGTTCAGTTACCTAAAGCGTACTTGCGTGGATGGTTGTGGCTAAGCTGGATGGACAGTATTCTTGTAATTGTTCATGTGATATAACCTCAATTTAAGATGTTCATCATTCTTTAATTGCCTGAAATTCAACAATTTTCATTTGAAATTGTTCACCATTTGCCTTCAACTTGACTACAGTTTGGCATGTTGAATCCAGAACCTTAGCTCCTGATCTGCAAATAAGAACTCTTCAGTGATTTGCTGGATTTCCTGCAAAGGACAGATGTCCTTCAACCAGATCAGGAATGTTCCTTATAATCAGTTGTGGAACTGATTATAAGGAACTTTCTTGATTTAGCATATAAATATCATGTACTTTCACTATTTTGTTCTTGGTGCACAGATTCATCTTTCTTTGTCACATTCCAGCTCTCTATTGCACTTCTGTCCATTTCATGCATTGGGTGAAATATGCTGCTCATAGTAGCATCTGTTGTTGGGTATTTATGCATATTATTATTTTGTTTCTTCTGTTATGATCATATATTATTTTCTATTACGGGTTATTACCCAGGTATTTCAGTGCCCAATATTCCAGTTTTGGTAATGGGACTACTGCTGCAGGGTGAGCTCAGTGCAATGCTCTAGACTCCCCATACTCTAATATTCTCTTTCTTTTACACTATTCCTCTTCTCCTCTTTTTCTAATTATCATTGCCCCAATTATCTCTTCTATCCTAATTCTTCCCTTTCCTATAATAATAACAGAATACACCTACAGATACAAATTAACCTATATAGATACAAATCTGTCTTTTTCTTTCATTGAATCAAACAGAATTATATCTTAGATAATTAGCAATCAAAATTAGAATCAAATAAAAATTACAAATATTGCAATAATTTCTTGCTTTTAAAAGCAATTAAAACCAATTTTTAATGAAAAACTAAAATTATTATCTTATTTAAGCTTTGCAAATTTCCTACTAATCAAAGCACTCACCTTAGCATGATTCATTTCAATTGCCTGTTAGACTGCTATTTTTACAGTTAAAGTTAGTTTAAATCCATTCAAATATATTACAAAAGTTAACAGAAATGCAAGCAAATACACAATATAATTAAAGAAATTATAAAATAATATGTTACAATATGAGGGCATTATTTAATCAATCAAACAATGATTTCCTAAAGTGCCAACAAATACCATCTTCTTTTGGTTCCTAATGATCCCAAAATGGTTATAATTGTAAATTTATTGGCAAAATCTGATTTTATTGTTCATTTGTTTATGATACCTGCAAACAATATGATATCAGATAATCACATATCCAATACGTATAAAATTGTCCTAAATCCTACAATAATAGCAGCAATTAAAATCAAATAAACAAGTATCTTAAGTTAGACAAAGAAATGACATCATGTCAATCATGCTAATGGTGTTACAATCAAGTAATTTTCATTTTATTTTTTTTATGAATCAAATTTTGAATTTTGAAATTTCTTTTAGCAATATTTAAATTAAATAAGTAATTATATATTACTCAAATAAGCATTTTGGTAGGAACATTTTCTTTAAAACTTTTTTAAGTGAAATGTTCTTACTTAAGTGCTTACTTGAGTAATCTTAATTCTGAAGATTGAAACAGAAATAAGGAACTTTTGTTTAAAACAGTGACTTTTAACCAATAATAAATATCATGTAAGTTTACCAATCTTGATTTTCATTTATATTTAAAGATAAAAATGATGTTATTTAAGTATTTCTTTCTTATTTTATAAGTAACATAAATTCATAGAAATAAATACCATACAGATTATATTATTAATTTATATATTGTGTTTATATAACATACTTACGATGTTTTCAATACAGCACATGGAATTGAATTACTAAGGACATCATGAGTAACAGCACATTTATATCTTGCCTATGAAAATAAAGTAAATAAAATTTGAAAAATTTCCATAATTAATAAAAAACTTTAATTATGAAACAGAAAAGTTTTAATAAAAAATACAGTGGATTCCCAATTTTTCAAACTTGTATGGACCCCTAAAAAGTTTTTAAAATTGAAAGTTCATAAATGGGAATGGGCAACATTAGGAACTTTTTGGGACCAACTAAATAGTTCGTAAAAATGTGTAGTTCATAAACTGGAGGTTCGTAAAAATGTGTCATTGTATAAATAATTATAAATCACTTGGAATAAAATCTAAGCAATTATATGAGTTATTCAGAAAAGCAATATTAATTTCTGTAGATTCCTTCTTATCTGGTCTCTCTTTAATCAGCTTCCACTTTAACAGGCCACATTTTCATCAAGCTATGAGTACAGACAAATAAAAATAAGCCATTCAGAAGGGGAAAAAGTGTTTAAATCTGTGATAAGATATATCAAAAAGAGAGGTATTCATTTGACATTGATATATTTCTTATGAAAAATGGTGTAATTTTGCTACAAAAAAGAAGAAAAAAAAAAAAAAAAAAAAAGTGTCAAAAAAAAAAAAAAAAAAAAAAAAAAAAAAAAAAAAAAAAAAAATTTAAATCAAAAAGACAAATGAAGTTACTGGTTTAATTTAATAAACCTTTATATAGAACATATATACTTTTTTTATTTAATTTACAACTTATAAATGATATTTGCATATATTTTTGGATTAACTGGCCATTCATTTATCCAGCCTAAGGTCCAGTCTCATATTCTTTTAATTCTTTTTTGTTAAAAATATATGGATATATATGACTATATATAGTATGGGGGTAGCCTTTAAAGTGCCCATTTGCCCAGGTAGCAATCGTTTTCTCTAATTCATAGAGTGGGGATGATTTCTTATCCACCATTGGCCTAATTGTCACTGGGTTTTTGTGGGCTTTTACATAGCCAAAAAGCCTGGGAGCTATGGGGGATCTCACCCGCTTAACATTCCATATCTTAGTAAACCTCTTGGAGTTGATGATAGTGTTAACCTTATTATCAATCTTATCCATCCTACTGTCTCATCTTCTGTTGAATTCTTAGATGACTATATATAATTTAATATCTTTTTGTAGGTATTTAAATATTGAATACATCTCCAATTGTGTCCAAATCATATTATTAAATAATATGATTTGGACACAATTCATTGATTTTTTTCAATTTGGCCTAATACAGTATTTCAGTTTACAACATTTACAATAAATGAGACAACAAACTATAGGAATGCTAATAATAAAAGTTTTATGACACTTTTATTAATATATTGTTTATGTAATTGTGATGAATATTAATATATTTTATTTAGAGTGACTTATTGAAGAGGATTTTTAAATAAAAAATTAAAATGTTTATAAGTGGCATCTATAGTGAATATTAATAACTAATGAGCCAAGTTTTAAGGTCTGGAAATGCACAAAAAAATTAATATCTAGAGCTATCCTAGGCCAAAATGGATAACATGCATCTGACTACTCTTGAATGGGATCATCATCAAGCTGCTGGCTCACAACAGTGCTAGCACAAACAAAAAAATTTATTTTTAATCATTAAATATTCTATTAAAATCAAGAGTTTAATTTAGCATTGTTAGTTTCTATTTGGATGTTATTCTTGACAATTGATTTATATTATAAAACTAATATTTTAAACATTACTACTAATATTAAAATTTTAAATAATAAATGAAAATAATAAATAATACTCACTTTACGAGCAATAAGTGATTTTTCATTAGATTCTTGTATTAATGTAAACTTTATAGGAATCAGATCTTTAATTTTCAATGGCATTCCACTCATTGGACAATACACTGTAGAATCCTTAATATATACATACATATTAATACTTATTGATTTTAATATTTCACATATTATATATAAATAATAAAATATGATACTAACTGGTTTTTTCAAATTACATTTTGTTGCTTCTGGAGTGAGAGATGGAATCCAGAAACTTGGTAATACTTTCTCATTGCCATTTTTCATATTAGAAATGCTTTGTTTACTAGTACCAGCTTCATCTGTAGAAATTATATATAATTTATTGCCAACTCTTATTTGCTCTTATTTAAATTATTTATTAAAATAAAATCATAAAATTTGACAGATTTAAATAAGAACTTAAAATTCTGAACCTATAATTTCTATAAAATAATAGGTAAAGAAGTTTTTTAGTTAAATAGTCAAAATTAAATTTTTGTTTCCCTCTTCTCCAGAATATACTGACTATAATTTTTTGACTTCACCCAATAAACTTCATCTTATTAATCAACATTTATTTCAAAACTTCAAATATAAAGTAATCTCTAATTATAATCAAGTTTTTTTAGATAACTTATATTTGGGCTCAAAAATATTAAAAAAGGAGGGAGAATTATACAAGTAAATAAGATATAATTTATTTAAATCAGAACACCAACTACTAAGATTTAATTGAAATTTCCAAAATTTTTTTACTTTGAAGAATAATTAAAGTCTTTGATTTCAAAAATGAAATGTATATATTTTTCTGTAATTGTTGAACATTTTCAAATGAGGATCTACTATTACAAATTCATTAGCTTTTAAAATATTTTATCTGCATTTGAATGGAATTGTTTAAATGCTTTAAATAAATAAATTTCATTTGAATAATAAATATATTAAAGAATATTTAAGATTTTAACAAAGCTAATTTAGCATTACCTGAAAATGTTAATAAAATGATTAAATAAGAAAAATATTATTAGAATTTTATTTTTACAAAATTTTGAATATCCTAAAGCAGTAATTCCCAAACTTTTCAATTTCATGGACAAGTAAAATTTCAAAATTTTGGCAAACTGTGTAATGTCCATGAGGTAGTAATATTCTGTTTTAATATGTGATCCTAGTTTATCACAAATACAAAAAGTGTGAAACTAATACTATTATAACATCAGATTCTGATATCAGGAGAAGTTCAAGATGCTTCCAGCATATATGAAAAGTTATAAGTCAGGCTATGGTCAATTTACAACATATGGCATATGGGCAAACAATAATCAGATGTTTAATGTGTGAAGAGAACAACAACACAATTACAATGTATTTTATAAATTAACTTATCTGTTATAGTAAGAAATATGCAATATATGTTTACAGAAACATATGAAGTTATGGACATAACAGAATTTAACCTAAGTGGAAAAATATGATCAATTTAAATAAAGCTTCTATTATGGAACAGATATCTGGAGAGAGAGAGAGAGAGAGAGAGAAAATTTGAGAGGCCATTCAACTTCTTATGACGTTGACAGTTCTTTAATCATCTTTTTTTAAAGTCTAAATTCTAGGTCCATTCCAGTATTTTCTTACAAAAAAAACACATTGACAAGCTTACTTATCAGTCTCAAAATACTTTTGTAATATAAATAAAAACTAACTTGCTTTTTCTCATACATCAAAATCCAGTATTTTCTTACAAAAAAACACATTGACAAGCTTACTTATTAGTCTCAAAATACTTTTGTAATATAAATAAAAACTAACTTGCTTTTTCTCATACATCAAAACTTAAAATTGTTCAAAAATTAGCTCTATATGCAAGTTATTTCACAGATTTATTCACTGCATAACGTTTTCGGACTATTTTCAGTCCCTCTTCAGTGCTATAGTCTATCTGCTACATTCTTTTTACAGAACAGAATATTTTTAAGTTTTGATACTTTTGTAATATTTTACATCATTAGAGAGACATTTTAAAATTTAAACAACAATAGAATACTTATCATAGAACATTAAATATTACTAGTATTCTTCTAAAGTAAATTTAAAATACAAACAAATAATATTAAAACTCCACACATACATGTATATAAATCCTATGCATTCTTCATTTCAATGTAATTAGATTCTTGGTATGTTTCACATCCTTTTTTATAAAAAGGTATTTACAATTTTTTGGTATAACGTTTTTCTTTTAAATTTTTAAACAAGAAAAAATGGATTTTTGTAAGCCATATACTGTGCTCTTATAATGTTTTTTAAAATTTTGGATTAAGTATCATGATAAAAAAAGAAAAAATTATAAAAGTCATTAGACCTAATGTGCATATTTAAATTTTATGTATTTTTCATATTAATTTTTTTCACATTGGACAAAGAAAATTTTTATATACTTAAATTCTTGATCATAATTTGCTTCGAATAATACAAAACACTTGATAGTTCTAAGGAATTTTTCCAACTAATAAAGATTGTTTATTTTATAACTCAATATTGCTAAGTCTAATCCAAAGGCATGTTATGTAAACAATAGAACTCTCTTTCCTGGTATACTACTACATAAATAAATAAAATAATTGTTTATCAGTCACTTTTATTTTTATTTACTTAAAATAATGTGTGAAAAAATACTTTTTTTGCTTCATAACAAGAATTAGTTTTTATGCAAAACATGATCATTGTAAAAATTTTTTTTTTTAAATATAAATTTCTGAAATTTATATTTGAAGTAATGATTGGACCATCTACATGCTAGATTTTGCACTAATTATCAGTAATTATTGCATTTTGCAGTTGCTTTAATCAAGAATTTGAATCAATTATTTTTAAAAATAGTGGACAGTGTGTTATTTCTCCTTATTTTGTCATTCTAAATTATTGTTTTTAATTATTTTTTCAAAATGGAAGTTATATTTAGCATTTTGAAATAAAAAAAAGTTAGATTTTGATGCCTCTCCTCTTAGTTTATATAATGATATACTTCATAGTTGTGTAATTATACTTCATAGTTGTGAAGTCAAATATTTGACCTTGGATGGACCCTTTCTGTTAATAGTTTTACATCTGGTTGTACTAATTAGTTGTTTTGATTGTAAATAACACAAAAATTATTTATATTTTAAATAAAATTAAAAAATTTAAATAATAATCTTATGTAAGCAAATGAACAGCTGATATCATAATCGGATGATTATTCCAATTTACACATTTAGGACACTAAATTCACAACAATTTAGTGTACCACAATTTAGGACACTAAATTCTGCATTGATTGCTATTGGTTGCGATGTTTCTCTGATAACTTGAAACTTCTAAATTTTTAAATAAAACTAATTTATTGAATTTTAAGTGTGAAAAAACATCAAAATCATATTACTTATAGGACAATCTTTCCTGAATTATGAATTATTGATTCATAATGTGAGAAACAAATTAAACATAAATTGAGGAGGAGATGTAGAACATGACACAAGAACTTGGGTTGGTTCAGAGACCATATTCATGAATTTTAGGCAATTCAAAGTTGACAATTGGAGAGATGATTCAGATTAAATTGGAATTAAAGGATAAATAAAAAATTTATTAAAATATCCAATTTATAGCAATTTTTTGATTATTATGATAAAAGATTGAAAAGCAAGATTAAAAATTGATATGTCAATCAGTTTTTTTGATGTAAATTAAAAAAATGAAATTACAAGTTTCTAAACTTTTTCTTGCACTGCAAGAAATAAGAATTCTAGCAGGTCAACATTTGTCTAACACAGTTAGACCTAGAATTAAAATAAATCTCAGTCCTCTTAAATTAAATAAACCTATTGCAAATAATTCTTATTTATTTCAAAAATAAGCTTCCAGGAATTTACAAGAGATTCACAATCTCCTTACATTTATCAGTTGTCTTCTTTCACTATTTTCTTTATAAACAAACTATTTTTTTACTAAGTTAGTCTGTTTATCTTCTTTTGTAAGAATCTCTGATTTATCCCATTGAAGTTGACATACAATAAATGCATAATAATTTTATTATTATTTAAAAAATTACATCTAGCCTTCACTTTGGACTGTTTCAGTTTATATTATTTTCAAAATTGCACATCAGTTGTCCTCTTTCACTATTTTCTTTATAAACAAACTATTTTTTACAAAGTTAGTCTGTTTATCTTCTTTTGTAAGAATCTCTGATTTATCCTATTGAAGTTGACATACAATAAATGCATAATCATTTTATTACTATTTTAAAAATTACATCTAGCCTTCACTTTGGACTGTTTCAGTTTATATTATTTTCAAAATTGCTTTGACTCTCATAAAATTTTGCAGAATGATCCATTTACATAAGTGGAGAATGTATTGGGTTGTCCAGAAAGTTCATGCCAAGTTTTAAGGAAAAATCGAAGGCAGCATATTTAAATTTCAATATATATTTATTCCACAACTTTTCATCTTTCATGCATCTTGAAAATTCCATTCTTCCAGAACTTCTCAGGTTTTTCTGTGAAAAACTTTTCAATGTGGTTTTTTTGTCAACCAAAGAGTTAAAGTTTTTGCCATTAAGAGAATTTTGCAAAGACCTAAATAAATGAAAATCAGAAAGTGCAATGTCTGGTGAATACGGCAGGTGGGGTAGCACATCCCAGTTAAGTACTAGCAATTTTTGTCGAGTAGTCAAAGACACAAGGATTGGCATTGTCCTGATAAAACACAATGTCTTCCAATTAGCAAGTTTTGAATGATTTTTAACCACAGTCTTTAATTCATCTAGTTGCAAACAATACTTGTCTGAATTTATTGATTGGTTGTTTGGTAGAAGCTCATAATGCAGGATTCCTTCTCAGTCCCACCAGACACAGAGTATGACTTTCTTTGGGTGAAGACTGGCTTTTGTGGCGGTTCATTTTGCTTATCCCAGGATCTTTTTCACTCAACATTATAATAAATAATCCATTTTTCATATCCTGTCACTATTTGCTTCAAAAATGGTGTCTTCTCATTGAGTTTGTAGAGCAAGTCACTGATGGAAATGCAATACATCAAGTTTTTATCCATTAAACTGTGTGGAAACCATACATCAAAACGATTTACATAGTCAAATTTCACAAAATGTTTGTGGATGGTGATTTTTGATATTTTAAACATTTCTGCCAATTCATGTGTCATGTAGTGTGGGTTATTCTCAATCAGTGTTTTGATTTGATCTTTACCAGTGGTGGAAAGTCTACCTAGATGTTCTTGATTGTCTAGGTTGAAATCACCAACTTTAAACCTAGCAAATCACTTCCCCAGAGTTCTTTCAGTTATAGCACCTTCCCCATAAATAGCTCATATCTTGTTTGCTGTTATCATGACATTTTTGCCTTTCTGGTAAAAGAAAAGCATCAAGTGTTTATAATGCACTTTGTTTCCTTCATATTCAAGAGACTGACAACCATATCTTGTTTGCTGTTAGCATGACATTTTTGCCTTTCTGATAGAAGAAAAGCATCAAGTGTTTATAATGCACTTTGTTTCCTTCATATTCAAGAGACTGACAAAAATCAATATATACTAACTAACCAATTCCTTCTAAAGTAGGCTGAAATATCACTTTTTCAAATATGTATTATATCATTTATTCTTGATGATTCTGATATATCAAGACATGTCCTAATGCAACCTACCAAAAATTGGCATGAACTTTCTAGACAACTCAATATATATCAAATATGGCTATCATTCCAAAAGATTCTTTAAATTCATAAGTTAATATTCAATATTTTAATGAAATTAATGTAAACAAAGTTTTATCACAGAGAACTAATTTATTGATCTCATTAGATTTGCTTAATCATGTAGATAAATTTTTTCCATTAAAACTATTAAAAAAATCAGTTTTCATGAAATGTTTATTTTGAGTAACATTTATAATCTTGTCTAAAACAAATATGGTTAACAAATTATATAAATTTCAGTGAACAATATGCAATCCAATAAAATACAAATACATATCAGTTATAATAATATTAATATAAATATATATTTATATTATTTTAATGCATTTACAAAATGTTCATAATAAAATCATATGTTAACTAAAATAAGTACTTACACCTTTTTTATGTAAGTACTAATATAAAGAATATATCAATTTTGCAAAATTGATATATTCAAAATATAAGATATGAATTATTGTATAAATGCAATAATCCATATTATTCATAAAACATAGATAGATAAAACAAAATTTTACTTTAATGTAATCTGCATGACCAGGACAATCAGTATGACTATAATGGCGATTATCAGTAGTATATTCTACATGAGCTACATTTATTGTGATTCCTCGAGCTTTTTCTTCAGGTGCATTATCAATATCTTCATATTTATGTAACTTTGCCATTTTTTTTTCTGCTAAAACTATTTCAAAGAGAAAAATAATTAATATCTAAATTGCAAAGAAATTTAAAATAATTTCTTTTTAAAAATAAAATAAAATCAGATTAATATTAAAATCAGAATTAATATTAATTTAGAAATCAATTAATAATAGAATATCTTTTTATATAAACAAAAAAAAAATAACAATCAAAAAATCTATACTGAAAAATAATCAAAAAAGTTCATCATAAGCAAAATCAAAACTTCGAAATCGCACGATCACAGTCTAGAAATCATGTTGCACACATCATCGTAATGGTATATGACATCATCATTTTTTTTTTTTTAACGTGATTAAGATGGAGGTTTTAGTAGGGACTTTTTCCTCCGAATACAAGGTTTGGTACGAGAAGTGGTGCAATGCGGGCGTGCCCGCCTGGCGGTCTGGTGTCCATATGGGGTCCCATCGCAGACCCTAGGGACGGATTTGGGCACTGCCAGCAGTCCCGGTTCCGTGTAGTGACCCGCAAATGAGACCCCAGTGATGGACATGACAACCACCAAATGGTACGAGGTGACTCCTTTAGGAACCTTTTACCACGCAGGGTCAGACGGTGGGAATATTTTAACCCCTTATCCACAGGGGGACAACATCATTTGGGTGATCCACTCATTTTAAAATACGATCAAAGATTTAAATACAAACTCAACTATAGGGAAAACTAAACTTTGAACGGTCTCTTGGGAGCCGTGTGACGTAGACGTATTTTAAGTGATAATATGAACTTTTTTAGAGAAGAAAACAGTTTTTCAAAACAACAAAAAAAGAAAATATTTTTATGTAAATTATCAAAATTTATTTACTATTCCTTAACTTGATATTTTCTGAAGCTACATCATCCTAATGATAATGTCATTCTTCGATATCAATCTCGCTTCGGAGTAAAATTTTACTTAATCTGTTGCGATCGAGCGCATCACGCCACCAAATCCAAACTGCATTTATATAAGTGCATCAGATAGGCGATGCCACGCTACCTGATGCGCCGCGATGCAGAAATTCTCGACAATAATCCAAGAATCTTAAGTAGGTGTTCTGCATTGGATCACTTTAGCTGGATTATTGTCGAGAATTCCTGCGTCGTGGCGCATCAGGTAGCATGGCGTCACCTATCTGATGCACTTATACAAACGCAGGTTGGAGTCAGTGGCGAGATACGCTCAATCGCTTCGGGTAGAGCAAAATTTTATCTTTTAAATTGATATATTGGTATCTATATTATTATAATTTATTTTATATGTATATATTTAAAGTTTCGATAAAATATTTATTTTGGCAAATGGCATTAATATATCAGTAACTAAAATCAAAGACATCTCGCGTATAATTTATCAGTTTCAAATTTTTATCAAATTTTAAGTGTGCTAAAGTAGGGATAGGCTTTTTCGAAATTTTATAGAATTTTAAGTGATAAAGTCTGGGGTAGGCTTATTCATGGGTTACGCATTTTTACTGATTTTCAAACTCCAAAGTCGGGGGGGGTCGGCTTATACACGGATCGGCTTATATTCGAGTATATACGGTATTTTACTTTTCTCTTTAAATATTAAACCATATAATGCATTATGTGAAATTTGATTATAAAATAAATATTTTCTTTAAAAAACTACTACTACAGCTTTTTAGCACTTTCTGTTTTTATCAATAATCTTTAATACTTACTTAGCTCACGTAATAGGAAAAACTTTTAATCAATTAAAACGTTTTTGGCCATCTTAGAGGCCCTCATCAGTATTCTCTTATTCCTAGAGTAGTAAGAGGATTTAAACCTCTAGGAGTAAGAGAATACTGATGAGGGCCTCTAAGATGGCCAAAAACGTTTTAATTGATTAAAAGCTTTTCCTGTTACATGAGCTAAGTAAGTATTAAATACTAATACTAATACTACTATAGTCGATGACAAGTTAAGAATGTAGCACTGTGGAAGATATGCCGGTCTATTCACTGAATTATTTAAAATCTGTTGTGAAAAATAACTTTAGCATATCAAAAAAGTTCATCGTAAACAATCAAAACTCTAAAATTGCACACTTAACATCTAGAAATCATGTTGCACACATCATCCTAATGGTATATGACATCATCGTTAAGGTGATCCATTCATTTTAAAATACGATCAAAGATTTGAATATGAACTCAACTCAACTACAAGGAAAACGAAACTTTGAACGGTCTCTCGGGAGCCATGTGACGTAGACATATTTTAATGGAATTTTTATTTGGGAGCCATGTGACAGACGTATTCAATGGAATTTTTACTGTGATAATATGAACTTTTTTTAAGAAAAGAAAACAGTTATTCAATAACAATAATAAAAGAAAATATTTTAATGGAAATTAAAAAATTTATTACTATTCATTAACTTGATATTTTCTGAAGCTACGTCATTCTAATGATAATGCCATAAACCGACATCAATCTCTCTTCGGAGTAAAATTTTACTTTACCTATTGTGATTGAGTACATCGCACCACTGAACCCAACCTGCATTTATATAAGTATATCAGATAAGCGACACTATGCTACTGATGTGCCACAACACAGAAATTCTCAACAATAATCCAAGAATCTTATTTAGGTGCACTATGTTGGATCACTTTAAGCTGAATTATTGTCGAGAATGTCTGCATTGCGGTACATCAGGTAGTGCGGTGTTGCCTAGTTGATGCACTTATATAAATGCAGGTTGGAGTTGGCGGCGTAATGCACTCGATCGCTTTGGGTAAAGTAAAATTTTACCTTTTAAATTGATATATTGGTGTCTATATTATAATAATTTATTTTATATGTATATATTTAAAGTTTCAATAAAATATTTATTTTGGCAAATAGCATTAATATATCAGTAACTAAAAATCAAATATCATGTAATTTATTGTTTTCACATTTTTATTGAATTTTAAATGCTAAAGTCTGGGGGTAAGCTTATACACAGGTTATGCATTTTTACTGATTTTCAAACTCTGAAGTCGGGGGTTGGCTTATATACGGATCGGCTTATATTCAAATATACAGTATACGGTATATAATTTTGGAATGGTAAAATTTAAGGTAAAAATTTTTTTTAAATTTATTGTTAACACAATGAAAAATAAAATCCAAAAGCCAATAAAGTATATTATTATTCAACTTCAGATTCATTATTAACATGATTATCTTTATCTTCAATATGATCATAATATTCAGAATTTAAATTGTATAACTGAAATTCACATTTTTTTTTTCCAACAACAGCCTAATAATTATTGAAAAATGTACTGATTAGTCATTGTAATATCAATATAATGATGTAAACTATCAGTTAATTACATTTTGTTGCTTGCAAACTTCTCAGTTTTTCTCATGTGCTGTAGAATCACTTTTGGCTTAAGATACAGTGATTTTTTAAGATATTTATAAGACAAAATGTACATCTTATAAACCAACAAATGTGATAGGAACTAGATTTCTTTTATTTATAAAGTTATATATACAAAGTGGTATCAAAGTTTCTAAACTGGCAACATTGTATGGAAATAGAACACACTACACCAACGGTTCTTAAACTGTAGTCCGCGGACCCCCAGGGGTCCGCACAGCCATTACCAAAGGTCCGCGAAATTATAAAAAATGGTTGCAAACAGTTCAAGATGATGATGAAAAGGCAAGAAGCGTGGAGCAATAAAAAATATATTTTTAAGATAATAAATAAAACATGAACCTATTATTATTATGTTCTGTGACTTTTATATAATTTTTGTGATTTTTATGCACAAGACCATTTATTAAAATAACCAGCAATGCATTTTTACCAATATTTATTATAACCAGAGCCGCCGAGAGAAATTTTCGGGCCCGTGACAAGTCTGTGGTCTGGATCTCACTTAAAAAAAACATTTTGGTTTAATAAAAAAAAAAGCCATATAAAACATTAAGCATTTATTTAAAAAAAGCAAATAATAAATTCAAAATTCCATACATTATATACTATGTTATACATAAAAAAGTTTATTTTGGTACATCTGCTTTAGGTGCTCTGTCGGCAGTCTGCGAACTATCGTACATGTTATGTGACACTTCAGGCCCAACGGTAGGGCCCTATTTGATGCCAGGGCTGTGACAAAAGTCACGAATGTCACCCCCTCTCGGTGGCCCTGATTATAACATAGTGTCTGTGAGATTATTGAGCCAGAAATTAAGTCTCAAGAACGACATAAAATGCCTAGGGTTGGGATGGGGTCCGCAAAAAAAATGTTGTTCAAGAGGGGGTCCTCGGACCACATAAGTTTAAGAACCGCTGCACTACAGCATTATGCCATGAACTGGTTTTTCCCACCATTCTTGACACTCATTGCACCAAGAATCATTGTGCTGAGTGAACATGATTCTATGCTGTGCTTCTTTGTTTAGCACATATTACACAACTTCTTTGCCACCAAAAATGAATGAGAACATTGAACAATGTGTGTTCATTTAATTCTATGTTAAAATTGATAAAAATATGTCAGAAACACAAATTGCTTCAATAGACATTTGGTGATTATGCTTTAGGGAAAATGCAAATCTAAGTGGCACAGACATCTCAAACACAGCAAAGAAATACTTAAAGACAATGAACAAAACAGAATGCCCTTCAACAAGCATAATCCCCAAAAATATCAAGAAAGTTAGCATACTAATATATGAAGATCATTGGTGAAGCATTTTGAATATTGCTAAAAAGCTTAACATCGGTTATGATTCAATTCAGGCTATATTTTGATTGATGAATTGAACATGAGATGAATTGTCACCAAATTTGTGCCATATATCCTGACAGCTGAGCAAAAAGATCAATGAATACAGATCTGCCAAGGCCTCAAGGACATAAGTATTGACAGTTACTTTTTGAAATGTGCAATTAATGGGGATGAAAGCTGAGTTTATGGGGACAACTCAGAAATCAAATAACATTCCTTACAATGGAAGTCTATTAATTCAGTCTAAAATTTCTATTGCATTTCATATAGGCCATTCCTATACTTTTAAAATCTATAAAACTATATACATTTCTAATCTTTCTTCTATTGGTGTATTTATTTATTTATTATTTTTTACTTTCCAATACAATCTTTAATGAAAAAACTAAGATTCAAATAATTAGATATAATAAGCTAAAAGATTAATCACATTATATGTGAATGATTAAACATTCAAACAGAATAAAAACAAAATCTTACTTAAATATAATCTTCACTTGTGATAGTGTGAGGAAGTTAACTTGGACCTGTCCTATTTTTATTTTATTATGCACTCTATTTCAAAATTGCATTGCAAAATAGTTAAGACAACATTATGCTTTTAGTCATAAAATTCCATATTTGCATCATTTGAGGAATGCAAATTCATGGACCACCATTTGGAGACATGCTATAAAGTTTGATTCATATTAAAAAAACCAGCTTACCTTTTACATTACTAAAAGCTGTAAAATTCTTTTCGTCCTTTAAAAATGCTTCTGCTTTGGAAAGTTGTTCAGCTTTTGCTAATTCTAACAATTCTTGCTAAAAACAAAAATTAATGTAATTATTATTTACACCAAAATTATTTTTATATAATTCTCCTGAACTTGTTTTTTAATACAATCTTCCCATTAATATAAAATCTTGCTCTATTTACACAATATTTAAAAATTATTAAGAGAAAGAAAGAATTTTTTATTAAAATAATTCATTTTTTCATAATTATTATACAGTTAGTCCTCATCTTATATTGGAATTCAATTTTGAATCCCACAATGTTTTGTAAATTGGAACAGCTGTAAGTCAAATGCACAAAATTTATGGATTTCTCACTATTAACATTTACTAAGACATTATACATTTCATAATTGAACCTAAATAGGGGACTTTTTCATTCAAATATTCCTAATCTAGCCAAATTTTATTCCTAGTGACCTATTTTAGAATTAAATTACTAAATTAATGATTATTTATTAATTATGCTACAGTGTCACCATTTATTGGATTAATAATTATTTTAAATTTAGGCTAAGGAGATGCCATCTATTATTTAATAATTAAAGTATAATTTTTACTATTTTCCCAAAATTAAAAGTTTGCCTTTGCTTGGAGTCTAAATTTAGGCTAAGGAGATGCCATCTATTATTTTATAATTAAAGTATAATTTTTACTATTTTCCCAAAATTAAAAGTTTGCCTTGGCTTGGAGTTGAATCAGAATCTTTAGGTTACCATTCTGACACCTTAACCAGTTAAACTACTAAGATATTAGCAGATTTCAGATTTTGGAATGTATATTAATGTAAGTAATTTAAGAATTACCAGAATAGATATTCTGATAAATCTTATTTTGAGAGCATGATATCTGAAATATTATTTAAAATGATAGTTCCCAACTTTATGAATTAATTCAGATCTGGAAATTGCTTGTACAGTAAGAACTCATAAGCCAGACTCAATTTCCCATAGACAATGTTAAATTCAGGGGTTTTTATTCTCAGCAATGCAATTTGACTACAATAAAATTAAGTAAAAGCCAACAAAATCAATAATTTATGATTATATAATATATTTATCTAAAGAAATGAAAATATAGTCTTTTAAATCAAGCACATTATAAGAATAAAGAAATTTATAATATAGATGTAAAAGAATTTTTATTCTCATTATTAACAGATAAGTAGATCATTTTTAATGCAGGTGACCTATTATCTTAAATACAATCTGCAAAAGAATTTTTATTTTATTAACAGATAAGTAGATCATTTTTAATGCAGGTGACCTATTATCTTAAATACAATCTGGAAATGGAAGTTATTTATATAATATGCTGATAAAACCATAGAGCAATGGTTCTTAACCTTTTTGAAGTTACAGAACACTTTTGAGTGTATAGAAATGTTGAGGAACACTATATCAGTAAGATCATAAACAACAAAAATATTCATAAACATGTATTTTACTAAAAAATTATACATTACACATTAAATAACAATAAAAAACATATATTCTTAAGAACTATAAGTAACATTTTTTGAAAAATAGAACATTTTAAAATTAAGTTTAATGTGATTCCTGAGCTAATTATTTTTTGCAGATTTGGGTAATGTCACATCTAATATGTGATAAAGCTAGCCTCATTTTTCCATTAATATGCCTAAGTTTTTGCGTTTTTTAGTTTTCTATGTTCATTAATGTTGAAAAGCCTAGCTCACATAAATATGATATCAAAAACTGTAGCAAAATCTTAAGTGCTTTAGTGCCTGCTAATAGTTTATTCGAAAATGCAAGTTGAATCTTAACTACAATTTAAAATGTGTACTGCGCAGTACACTAAGGTCATTCAAGTAGGCATCGCTTCATAATTTTACAGAACACTTGTAACACATTTGCAGAACACCAGTGTTTCAGGGAACACCGATTAAGAACCACTGCCATAGAGTATGTACAGTCAAACCTCTTTAAGCCGCCCCTCTATAAACCGCCACCCTCGTTATTTGCCTGATGAAAGTTAATAACAAATCTCCTCCTTTAGGTTAAAACATGAAATTCCCTCTATAAACCGCCACCTCACTAATCGCCAACCGCCACTCATTTCTAGAGGCAAAACCAATTCATTAGTAGACAAATCAGTTGTTTAAACTGCCAAAACAATCGAATGGCAAGGTCAACCAACACAAATAGAAACACTAGAGAAGATGGCAATTAAGTAATTTATCTGTTAACATTTATTAGACTGTAATCTCGCACCTGTGACTATTCACATCCCTGTTTTCAAAATGAGCTATTCCAAAACTTTAAACGGATTTTTACAAAATAACCGTTTAAAATAGGAGAAGACTGGAGAGCATAACCTCGACTTTGTGGAAGAAGAACAGTTTAAATTGTTTTTTTTATAAATCAACTGTTGTGAGTATCGTTGATCCCTGTTTTCAAAATGAGCTAGCTATTCCAAAACTTTAAACGGATTTTTACAAAATAACCGTTTAAAATAGGAGAAGACTGGAGAGCCATAACTTCGACTTTGCGGAAGAAGAACAGTTTAAACCATTTTTTTATAAATCAACTGTTGTGAGTATCGTTGCTGTTTCTTACTCGGAAAAATGTCAAAAACGACATTAGATGTTCACGAAAAGATTTTAATTTGTGAATATAAAAATAAAAATCCTTCTGCTACTCAGCAATTTATTTCTGATTACCTTTAATTAAATGAAACAATGTCATTCTAGTCTATACATGTTTTCTCACATGTTACCATAAACCCTCCATAAACCGTCACCCTCCTTTACCGCCAGAGAGGACCTTCGAACTGATGGTGGCAGCTTAAAGAGGTTTGACTGTATAATGCTTTACATTTCCATCCAAAGAGACAATTTTTTAATTTTATTATAAGATTTCAATCCAGCAGTGATGTTATTAGATTATATTGTCATGACACACATTCTCAAAGGTGAAATCATTTTATTTGTTAAAACCCTAGTATTTTTGAAAGATTGAGTCAGAAGTACAAGTATCTTGACTCTTAAGTAAATAAAATACTCAATAAATAAATGTAATAGGAAATAAGTAGATATTAAAAGAAAAGGTTTGGATTTGAATCTTCACAGACTTAGTTTCATCTTTTTTTGCTATAGCTAATATAGATCACTCCCACTTTGGATTCCACACATCCTTTGTCCTGTAATGTCTTGTCAAATTTGTATCAGACTTGATGTTAAAATTTTAGATAGGCATACTCACAATTTTTCTATGCTCACTGATCTCATAATTTAGTGTCAGGAGTAGGATGTTGAGAGAATGAAAATTTTTGTCACTATAACCCCCCACTGACCCCACATTTTGGACTGTTTGAATGTAGCTGGAATAATTTTCAGTTTTTAATACAAGAAATTTATTAATATTTGAATTATATATGTATATATGCAATCTTGGTAAAATTGTTCATTATGTTAGAAACTTTAAACATTGTGTTGAAAGAAGTTTTTAATTTCTTTCAACACAATTAACAATTAAGAAATTAATTAACAATTAATTTCTTAATTGTTGATTTTTGGAATTTTCTATATCTAATTTTTCCCAATAAGTAAAAGTCTATAAGCCACTATAGGCTAAAGCAGCAGTGCGTTATGGCTTCATGAGGCCCCAGGCAAATTAGAATTTGGGGGACCCCATGTACAGAGTTGAATTTTTCTTCGAGGGAAATTCCATGTCTCCGGTATAATCTAACCATGTGTAATGTGATATAGGATTTTAAGCTTGACAACTATAATGACCCATTCCACGGGGATGGTTTCTATTTTGAAATAAAAACAATAAAATTCAATTATACATTTGTTCTGGTTATTGTTGATTAGTAGTAGATATCGTATTCTGTACTTATTTCGCTACTGAAGTCCTTCAGCCCATGTTCAGCCTCATCAACAGAATAGGGGGCAGATTGACATTCTAAGGTCCCAAAGAAAATATATTGAGAGATAGGATCATTGCATAGGGCTGATCTGTACATAACAATGCATCTGCCCTGTGCTAATGTTTATATTTCATATGTTGCCATATGCTTACGTCACATCTGCAATCTAGGATCCAGAGATGTGATAGAAATTTAATTTCCAATATTTTTACTATAAAAACGAGTTTATAGAATATTGATTTGGGGGACTTTGGGACCCCATGTTGATGGAGACCCCAGGCAATTGCCCTTTTTGCCCATAGGATAATGTGCCATTGGGCTATGGACTTTTTCTTAGAAGGCTATGTCAAAAATATATTTTTGCAACTGAAATATCTGATACAGTGATCATATATGAAAGAATAATAGCTGCATTTGAAACAGTTAATGATTCTGCAATATTGGATTGCATTTGTAGGTGTTGTGTGCAGCAAGTATTAATTTATATTGAAGTTGAGGTATTTATTTTGAACACTTCATTTAAATGAGAATGTATGATAAAGTTCAGAGGTCTATCTCTAACAGAACACAAACCGGTCCACCACCTCCCAATAACGTAATACGTACAAGCCCAGATCCACATAGAAAGTCGGTACCATTTAGAATGATGAGATATAAAACTTGCAGAAACATTGCTAAAAAATCAAATACTCAAATTTCATACAAGAGAAACCCAACAATTTTCCAAACGTTACAGAATGACAAAGATAGGAGACCCGAACTAGACCTCCCAGGTGTATACTCCATATCTGTCTCTAATATTACCAAAAATAGACAGGAATGTTATATAGGAGGGTTTGGCAATATCTTTGTGAACACACTGAGATACCAAATTAACATTTTCCTTAGTCCATGAAGTCACAGAGATTAAATCCCAGACACATTGGCCTTTTGTTCAGAGGTCAAAAGACGAGGAACAATGTGCCGAGACACTCGATTAATGTTAAGATCCTACGTCAAAGTACGCTGGCAGCTAGTCTTCGTTAAGTGAGTGGCCTTAGCGATGTTCTCAAGGGTTTGGCAATAATCTTTGTGAACACACTGAGATACCAAATTAACATTTTCCTTAGTCCATGAAGTCACAGGTCAGCCAGAGTGCTCATCATCAGTGATGGATTCTCGGTCCTCTTTAAAAAGATTAAAATGCCATTACCACTCTTACACCTTCGATCTCGACATCGTAGAATCACCGTACACCTTCCTTAACATTTCTAAAATCACTGCAGGTGTTTTACCCAAACGTTGACAAAATTTAATGTTACAGAGTTGTTCTTGAAAAGCCACGTTTCTTACGTTGTAGAACGTATTTGACTATCTCAGAACAAAAGGTCTGTGTGCGCAGTTCAATCACATGACATAGGCGAAACAATCCTGAACACAGAGGGGAGGGATGGTAGAATGCATTTCAAACGGTATTACTTTAACTACGTGCTTTGGTTGTCATGGGTGACCGTTGTCTCCAAACTTTTGGATCATACCTCGTATTATCTGCATTATTATTTTATAATTCTGTATAGATAATGGACACATTATATACCAGAAATCAGAATTAATGCATGGGAATAAAGATTGCAGAAGTATTGTACATTTTATTTCATCACACACACAGCAATCCACATTTTTTATTTTTATTTTTTCAAGTTTATGCAATTCTCATAATTCTGATCAATTAATAACAAGTGATTGTTTTGCAACTCATCTGAGATGAGAGAATGAATATTGGTTGTCATATTTATAACACTGTGATAAATAAATTGATTTTATATAGTAACAATGTATTGAGAATCAATATAAAAAATAATAAACTTACTAAATCATCAATATATAAAGAATTAACATTAGAGTATTATTGTATACAGTGGGTGATCGGTTAACAAACATAATCCGTTCCAAGAAAATGTTCGTTATCCGAATTGTTCGTTAAACGATCATCAATATACCATAGGTTTATATGGGAATTTGATTAATTTGTTCCGGAGACTCAAAAAAACATGAATAAAAAATTGTATAATTTTTTACTATGTTTATTTATATGTAATAACAATAATATATACATACATAATTGTTAACATGTTAAAAACCATTCTTCCCGCCTCCATCTCCTTAATCAGATGCAAATTTATAAATTGGACAATCATTTCGATATGGAGGCCGCTTCTTGGCTGCCATTTTGAATTTTCTGATTTTATAGCATATGAGAGATTGTCTATTACAAAACCAATTTTATTATATACTATATCTATATACATGGATTTAAGTGCCTTTTTATGAATGTTCAGCATTTAATGTCCATATTTTTTGATACTTTGTATTTCAAAAAAATCTCACAAACCTGGGAAACTCATAAACCCAGAACTACCTGTATATTGATTCTTAGAATGATAATTTCACATTAAAATATAATGTTTAATTTTATATTCAAATTATTTTTTCAGAAATTGTCAAACTATTTTGCCTCACCAGTTGGATAAGATAAAAAAAAATTATTACATACTCCCTCCATATCAAAATGATTGTCCTATTTGAATAAATTATTTGTATCAAAATGATTGTCCCATTTTAAAAAATAACGTTTTATACCTACTCTTATCATTAAATTCAAGGTGTAAGTATAATTTATTAAATATAATACAACTATACGAGTATAATAAGCATTTATTTAACTTTTATATAATTAATCAGCATATACGGCATTAAATTGCATGTTATTTAATTTTTGCCTCAACATTAGCAGCTTCTCCTCTGTCATAGCAGCATTCATATGGCATTAAATTGCATGTTATTTAATTTTTGCCTCAACATTAGCGGCTTCTCCTCTGTCATAGCAGCATATATCCCAGAAACAGTTTTGGCTGACAAATCATGTTTTTTAACAATAGCCACTACAATACCATGCTTAGTTCTTTCATTTTTAAAGTTTCTCAATAGCTCGTGTAGAATCACATTTCTCTCTTCAGACATCAAATTGTGTTTCTTCCCCATAGCTCTAGAAAAAAGAAAGAAAATGACTCCACATATAGTATCAAAATTCTATTTTATAAAAGGTAACATGTTAAAAACCATTCTTCCCGCCTCCATCTCCTTAATCAGATGCAAATTTATAAATTGGACAATCATTTCGATATGGAGGGAGTACATTTTATATTAAGATCCTTAATTTTATAGTTGAGTAATCATTTTGATGCCAAAGTGTTCATTTATAATACTTTCTTTGGTAAAATTTACAGATTTTTTGCACAAATGTTTATGATTTTGCAATCAAAATTCAAAAAATTACTCATCTTGCCCCTCTTTAATCTATATATATTTTTGAAATTTAAACTTTTAGACAATATCCATTAACATATAAAATCCAATATTTTTCTTTTTAAAACTAAATACCTCTTCCTTCTTCTTCTGTCTTTCATATTCTTTCAATTGTTTTGCTATTTCTTTCTTTTTATGGATAACATACTCCAAAATAGCTTCTTTATCATATAAATAGCCTTGAGGTCTAAAAATACATAAAAAAATGATTAAAATATAATAAAGTTATAGCATTTTATCAATTAATACAGTGGTGCCTTGCAATTTGACACTAATCCATCACCGAACTAATGTTGAATTGAGAAACTGTCGAACTGTGGGACAATATTTCCTATATAAGACTATGGAAAATAGATTAATTCCTTGTCGGACCCCCATCCCACTTCCCTTACTAGTGAGTGAGAGATACAATATATTATATACTTTACTTTAGTTATTTTATTATTGTATAACACAGTGATTCTCAACGTGGGTGATATCGCCCCCAGGGGGCGTTCTCGTTCTCGAAGGATACTTATTTTATTATTGTATAACACAGTGATTCTCAACGCCCCCAGGGGGCGTTCTCGTTCTCGAAGGGGGGCTGGAACAAAAAGAGGTGATCGGGGGCGATAGCCTATGTAGAGGGCATTGAGATTTCATGATCTGTTAGACTTTTTCTTAGTATTATTGAACAAAGGGCATTTTGCATCCATATGCATTTTACAAATTTTTGACAACGAACTGGCAACCCTGCACAAGAACATCGAGTGACTGATTTCACAACCATTAAGCTGACGAGGTGGAGTACCTGCCAATCAACTCTGAATTCCTCAGCCTCTCATGTCTCATTCCAGTCAGCAACTAGCAGTATTCTGTTCTGTTTTGTCCTGAGTTTTATATCAATATTTTGTAATGAAGGAAGATATTCATCCAGTAACATTTATTGGTTCCATTCTTTTGGAAACTGAGAAAGGCATATTTATATATATATATTTGCTTTGTCCAAGTCTTACATTTGATCTTGTGCCTTGGTGGATTGGGTTAAGATGAGGGGGGCACTCAGAACAATCGCATTCATCCAAGGGGGCGCTAGGCTCGAAAAGGTTGAGAACCATTGGTATAACACACTAAATTACAAAATGCACTATTTTATACACAATACACTAATTTATTAGCCCTTGGATGTTGGAATAAAATCTTCTTTATCTTGTTCTACCTTTGAATCTGTGAAACCAGGCTTGACTTGCTTTATATTCCTTAGTTTGATCTGAGGTACATCCTGGAGTTTTCTTCTGCAATTCTTTGAAAATTAACATAGCCTTCTCATAGATCATTGTCTGAGTTAGTGCCTGAGGTTATCTCTTTTCACCTGTTTTTATCTAATTCAGGTGAGAAGCAAGTTTTCCATCTCTCTATTGATTAAAGATCTAATCTTGTCAGAAATCTTCATTGATCCAGCAGACACCCTAGCACCCATAATCTCTCTCTGTTGCAAAACATTGCCAAATTGTCCTAGGAACGCCATACTTTTGAGCTACACCTGTAATTGTTCTGCCTTTCTGTACATTATCTATGCTCAATCAAGTTTTTTTCTTTTTTGAATTATTCCTCTGTTCATTTCTATTTGAACCTATCTCTAAATTTCACTCAAGAAAATAATAATAACTATAGATGCATAAATTTTTTTTCTGAAAAATGAAGAATTGAAAATTAAAACCAACAACATGGCAAACACCAAAGCAACCCAACAAGAACTGACAAATAACAAGTGACATCACACAATTTCTTGCACGTGCATGTGCTATCCTGTGAAACTCAACTGCAAATTGCAGGATGTCAAATTGAGACACCACTGTACTATACTTTATATAACTATGAAATATTCATTGATGAAATATAATCTTGCACGTGCATGTGCCATCCTGTGAAACTCAACTGCAAATTGCAGGATGTCAAATTGTGAGACACCACTGTACTATACTTTATATAACTATGAAATATTCATTGATGAAATATAATTAATTAATTTAAAATTTCATAGATGAATTTTTAAATTTCATATAACAGTTACATTTTAAAGTTATAAAATATCAATAATTGGAAAATTAAATGAGAAAATTCATAAATATCGATAATTACTTATTCAATAAGTTATGAATTCAAATGAAAACATGCAATAATTTCAAAAAATTTAATAGTGCAGAATATAATTTTTGATAAAGCTAAATTTTTGACAAGCTTTATCTTTAATCTGATTTAATCATATAATCTTTGTAATAATTGTACAGGTAACCCTTGATTTAGGCCGGGTTAGATTCTACCATATTAGTTCATAATCCAAATTTCATAATTTGAGATAAAATTACTTTAGAATCTAATGAGATACATTCCAAAACTGAAAAAAGTTCCATAAACTGACCAATTACATTAATTTTTAACACAAATATACACAAAAATGAGGATGTTTATTGGCAAAAAATATAGTATAAATGTATACTGTAATTATATACTTTACAAATAAAAAATTTTTTACAACAATAAATTTGCAAAAAGATCATGGTCAAAACTCCTTCACAACAAAGTGTACTATCACTGTACTTTGTGTATGCGACACACATGCTTGTTCACTCAATCATCTAACGACTATGTAGAATAGTACAAAATAAATTTAATTCCTGTTGTTGTCTCTTTTGTTGAAAGATGATTCACTTCCATTTATGTGTTGCTGGTCAGTTTTTGGAAATTTTCACCCACTTCTCATTGGCAGAGAGAGACACATTCAGGTGGCCCCTTTTGTTCTATTTACAGAAACTTCTAGAAACATGTAGAAATTCATGTAAACCATGTGTAACAATAACAAAATCTATAAAGATACAAATTTCGTAATTTGAGAGTTATCTGTATATTTTAATGAAATTATAAAACATTTAAGATATACAACCAGATTGACTGAATGAAAATACATAAGTTTTTCTAATCAGAGGACATGGAATTGAATTAGGAACCATCATTTGGAAAATTTATATTAGAGGGTCTGTGTTAGGCTTGTTGATTGTCAGTCTTATACAGTTTAGGTGAACTCAATGAGTGTTTAATGACCTATAGTAGGGCATGGAATGCCACGTTAGTTTGGAAATTAATGAATGAATGAGAACTGGCATTAAAAAAATTAATCATGGACATAACATCTGCGAATTTTAAGTGATATTTTATCAGAAAATGATTTTATTTACTTGTAAAAACTGAATATATACTAAAAATTGGATAAACTCACGTAACTACAGGATTATGGCAGGGCTGCAGGGTCAGACAACAACAATCGAAGTCTTTGATTGAATCTTTTCCAATTCGATCTTTTTGAGTACCATATCCACATGTTTTTGTATCCTTCTGTTTTTCATGATAAGTATACACAGCTCCTGCTGTACAGTTCTTAGCATGTCGAGTCATTTTTTCCAAATTTCTGTTATATCTTGAATGATTTGTCAAGCAGCAAAAACTACTGATATAAAGTATACAATTTCGATCACAATTTCTTTCCTTCTGTTGAAATATGAGATTAGCATGTATACACAAATATAATTTTTTTGAGTTTAATGCTCACGTTTTTCTAGAATCCAAGTTCTAATTTGGCACACAATATTATTTTTTCTGCTTTAATATACAGAATTCTAATTCTGACAATGATAAAACCCTTGGTGGTTCTTCTTCTTCTGAGTAATATGGAGGTTATTGCTGACGCTTTTTCCTCCGATTACTATATCTTCTCTGGTATTACTCTAAACCCTTGGTTAAACGATTTTTGATAACATATTGAGAACAAACCATACTTGGCTGGGGATACAATTAGTGTTGCCAACTAATTTTTTTCCAAATTTCTGTTATATCTTGAATGATTTGACAAGCAGCAAAAACTACTGATATAAAGTATACAATTTCGATTACAATTTCTTTTCTTCTGTTGAAATATGAGATTAGCATGTATACACAAATATAATTTTTTTGAGTTTAATGCTCACGTTTTTCTAGAATCCAAGTTCTAATTTGGCACACAATATTATTTTTTCTGCTTTAATATACAGAATTCTAATTCTGACAATGATAAAACCCTTGGTGGTTCTTCTTCTTCTGAGTAATATGGAGGTTATTGCTGACGCTTTTTCCTCCGATTACTATATCTTCTCTGGTATTACTCTAAACCCTTGGTTAAACGATTTTTGATAACTTATATTGAGAACAAACCATACTTGGCTGGGGATACAATTAGTGTTGCCAACTAATTTTTTTTTTGTACAAATCCATCTAGAATTCATTGCATTGATTTTTTTGGTCGATCGATGTACTAGTCCAACGTTTATATTAATTAAGGATTCATACAGATAAAATGCATTAATAACAGTAAGGGTACAAATCAAGAAAAAATACTCTAAAATATTTATTGAGAAATATGAAATGTAGTGAACTCTCTATTTTACGAATTCGTACGGACTCCAAAAAAAGTTCGTGAAATCGAAAATTCATAAATGGGAATGGCATTAATTAACATTAATTAAGGACTTTTTAGGACCAATTAAATAGTTCGTAAAGTAGAGGTTTGTAAAAACGCGAGTCCACTGTATATGCAATAGGATAGAGAATATAAAAAAATATGCAATAAATGCAAATTTTCAATTTAAAATACACTGAAACGTCATTAAAATACTGTATATTTATATAAACTATATTTTATTTTACAAATTTACAGTATATTCA
This sequence comes from Olivierus martensii, assembly GCA_000484575.1. Taxonomy (NCBI): domain Eukaryota; kingdom Metazoa; phylum Arthropoda; class Arachnida; order Scorpiones; family Buthidae; genus Olivierus; species Olivierus martensii. The sequence goes on from AYEL01066127.1 coordinate 114,445, forward strand.
AATACAATAGCAAATATTTGTTGGCCGAATGGCTATCCGAGTTCAATTACCAAGTACCATGCTTCTAGTTTATTCAGAAGGGATTTGAATCTGACTCATTAAATCTAAATCCTCCGCTGGTCGGCCGGATTGGCCGCATGAAAACGCTTCGGCTTACCACTCTGGAGGACCCGGGTTCGAGTCTCGGGTCCCACCCCTTGAAAAAATTTACAATGGGGTCCGGGCCCGGCCCGTCTATCCCCGTCCTCCACAATCCGGATGACCCCTCCGCAGGGGTGGGCAGTCTGTGGAAGAGCTTGTTTCGCCCCGCCACTTAGTATTCTCCCTGAATGGAAAGTGCCTTTCTGCGTTTGCTGCAGACTTCACTCCAAGTGGGAATCCGCCTTTAAACTCAATTATAAAAAAAAAAAAAAAATGGTCATTTTAGACATCTTCGATTGATTGGAGAGCGCATTAGATATCTTTGATTGGCTGGAGGGCTGCATTTAAAATTAATACGTACGGAAAAATTTTTTATATCAGATAAATAATCTAAAAGATTGATTATTTTAATTATATGCTTATTAACATCCTTAATGATAAGTTGTATTCAGGATTGGCCGGAAGGCGGTGCGAACGGTGTGATCTAGTGCCGGATTAACATAGTAGCAAAAGCAACATATGCTACGGGCCCCGCGTCAATAAACATGCACATAATTTTTTTTGGTTATCTAATACGAGCGTTAAACCAATTATCTTGTGGTTTATGCCATATTTATCGCCTTTTTATTTGGTATCACGAAATTGTGAAAGAGCATAAGAAGGTGACTTGTTAGTGTGACTCTGAACATAAGTCGGCCAGATTGGCCGCCGTGCAAACGCTTCGGCTTTCCACACTGGAGGACCCGGGTTCGAGTCTCGGGTCCCATCCCTTGAATATCTCACTCCGTCTTATATAAATTTAATACCTGTATTGCATCTATTCAAAATTTAAACAAGCGGATTCATATAAATAGTGTTTTTTATATTGGTATAATGAAATAATTAGCCAATCTTTGTTAAAAAGTTTAAAGTTTGAATAATAAAAAAACCGTACTCAGATGACGTCACGTTAACGCGAAAACGACCGTCATGACCAAGGGCAGGAAACTATAAAATCACTGCCGGAAATAATTTAAAAATTATCAAGCAATAAGCTGTAACAATTCGGTCTCTCGTAAAGATAACATTGCATTTTAAACAAACGGTCATGCTGTATCAATGCACGGAATTGTCGGTCGGATTTGCCGCGTGGAAACGCTTCGGCTTTCCACTCTGGAGGACCCGTGTTCGAGTCTCGGATCCCACCTCTTGAAAATATTTATCATGGGGTCCGGGCCCGGCCTGTCGATCCCCGTTCTCCACAATCTGGTTGACCCCTCCGCAGAGATGGGCAGCCTGTGGAAGAGCTTGTTTCGCCCCGCCATATAATATTCTTCCAGAATGGAGTGTGGTATCATTTGTTGATAAAAAAAAAATATGCTGCAGGCCCCTCACTAGCTTAATCCGGCACTGGTTCGACCGCACAAGGCCCCGCAATCCTGCTTGTTCGAAACTGTTATTATAATTAAAAGTTCCCGCATAATAACTTTGCACCGGGCCCCGCTTTTTCTCGGGCCAGCCCTAGTTTTATTTAAAAACTTTCATTTTTAATTTACGAATCTATTATTCTTTACTGAATTTAAATATAATTTATTAAAACACTTGAAAGTTTAATAATTTCAAATATTTCATGAAAAATGATTATGATTTTTCTGAATGTCTTTTATAATATATGTTCTTCAATTATAATAAATGCAATGCAAGCTTAATAGATGTCACAGCTGCAAGTTTGAGAGAGCTGTTTTAAATGCTGTGACATCATAGATGATGATGTTTCTAAGAGAAAACTGTTATTATATAGACTATAATAAGTTATTAACCCATATATTTTTAATGACACTTATTTACTGGTTCTTTCTGTAGTTATATCAAACTCTACCAAAGTACAGCAATAAGTTATTACACTAAAGATGTTGATAAAAATAACTTGGCACGTTTAAGGATTTGCATTTAATAAAACTAAATCTTTTGCTGTTCCTATTAAATTTAATTAAAGTAGTAAAAATGAATTTGTTGGAGCGATTTAATAAAATTTAATTCGCAATACTTATTTTAAGTTGTATAATTTTCAAAATGACAACAGCTGGCAAATCGGTTACAGTGTATAATTTTTCTAATTTAAGTTGAAACTGTAGTAGTAGAGCATATGTATATACTTATCCCACTAAATAATTTTAAAAAAATTAATTTCGTTGAAATATTTTGATTAAAACAATTTATTTAAATATATAAAAATAATAAATTTTGATTTTATTAAATATCAGAATTTATCCCATAAAATAAGAAGAGCATATGTATATACTTATCCCACTAAATAATTTAAAAAAAAATTAATTTCGTTGAAATATTTTGATTAAAACAATTTATTTAAATATATAAAAATAATAAATTTTGATTTTATTAAATATCAGAATTTATCCCATAAAATAATATTTCGATTGAATTAGGCCTTTGAATCACAGAAGGGGATATCCTGATTTTAATGTCGCATAATAGTTTGTGCAGGTACTCTTCACTTAACGACTCATACAGCAACTGTTTAACGACTGCTTGAATTTACGTCTGAGCTTACTACTTTTTTTAACGAGAAAATTTGATTTTCCTCATATGCGTCGCTTACGACTTCTATTTCATGTAATTCCCCGCATTCGTAGTTTCAAAAATCTAAGACTTTTTTTTTAACGAGAAAATTTGATTTTCCTCACATGCGTCGCTTACGACTTCTATTTCATGTAATTCCCCGCATTCGTAGTTTCAAAAATCTAATGAAGAAAAATACTTTGCACATAATTAAGATATAAATATCTTTACAGCCATGAGAACTTGTTCTAAATATATTCGCTTACTGACCAATTCGTTCTACGACCAAGCTAGAGAACGGAACTTGGTTGTTAAGTGAGAAGTACTTGTTTATTGTATTGCTATACCGATATTTATTCTTTTAAATGACACAGTTTGCCATTAATAATAAAATGATATTTAATCTGTATCATTTTATCATCAACGATACAATGAAACTCATTAAAATCGAAATTTCATAAATGTTAGATATTTGAATTTGACTAATGTTATTATATTAAATGACTTCATCCTCATAACTATCGTTAAACTATGAATTCCTGAACCCCGAACAGAATGGGTGCGTTCCAAACCTCAACAGTAAGGGTGGATTCACACTGCGTCCGACTCGAGAATCGGACCCGAATTGTAATCGTGAACGACTCGTCCGACTATCGGCTGTAGCATTCACATACGACAGCAGCTGACTACTCGTAGCCAATCAAATCGTCTCTTAAGTAACCCAAGCCCAACTAATCAAGATAGCTGTTATATAGTTATCGTTTAACTTCAAAACAAAATGACGAAAATATTGGATGATGATACATTATTTGAGATAGTTTCAAAATCTACATTATTGATGTTGAAGAAATGTAGTTTTGATTATAATCATATAAGTCATTGAAGTTTATAAATGGCCGTTATATCAATTAGATGAATGTATAAGAATATGAAGAATTATCGAAATGTTTCATCCAGGAAGTTATGTGATAATCGGTATAACGTAAATTTATTAAAAGAACTTATCGGCGAAAAAAAATTTTGCTACTGCTGAAATTAATGAAAAGCATTAAACTAAATAATTACGTAGCAGCGACGTCTTTTAATATGGAAGTTTCTTATTTGGTGGCTGCTATCCGACTGTTCAGCCTCGATTTCGAAATATTCAACTTTTCGAATCGATCGATCGATCAGTCGGGTCGGTTGCTATAGAAAAACGACTACAAGTCGGGTCCAACTCTCGAGTCGGACGCAGTGTGAATCCACCCTAAGTCATCAGTGATTAGTCTCTTTTGACGTCAGAAATAACTCAACATATATGTTTCTGGAACGATTTGCTGAGTGTGGCGATAAGACGGCGGCTAACATGGTGATGAAGAAGACATTAATGAATGTTATAACTTCATTAGCGTCATTAGAAAGCACTAAAATTTATTTGCCAGTAAACAACAACGATGATAATGATTTATAACACTGTTTAACTTTTAAAATCTTATCATCTAGTAGGAACTACTTTTTCCGCGACGTTGGATAACGGTGTAAACCGATGTCAACACTCTCTCCATCTTTTCTGTTCCATTACTGTGATGACCGTTTGATGAGCTCAACACTGATTGACTTGTTGAGCTTTGGGACGGTCTTCCATTACTGTGATGACCGTTTGATGAGCTGAACACTGATTGACTTGTTGAACTTTGGAACTGTTTGCTGAGATTTTTTACTCATCACTGATTAGTCTGTTGAGGTTTGGAACACACACAATTATTGTTCCATGTAATCTTTCATTACAACTTAATTTGACAAACAAGAAAATTGTTCCAATTTTTTAAATGAACAAACAAAATTCAAAATTGAATTTTCCATATTATTTATTAGCATGGTTATGCATACGAAATGCAAATAACAAATATTGATCTGTCATTTTAATGCTATTGCAAATGAATTCATTATTTCAAACTTTAATTGTTGTATTTTGGTTTCAATCTATAAATAGATTCTGTTTGATAATTTTGAAATTATCGCAAGATCAGAGTATTAATTAATAATAAATACTGAGAATTAAAAATAATTCTTATTCATAACTTCAGATAACTCCATATTTCCTGAACACAATGGAAACAAGCAATTCCAAAAAAGTAAAATCACTTACTTTCCGAATGTATCACTTATTTAACATTTGAAATCCATTTGTTTTTTGTGTCCAGTTTTACCGTTGATGTCACAAACATAGATGTCACGATGATATCATCATTATGATGATGTGAAGTCATGTCATGTCAGTAATTTTTACGTTATCTCATCATGAAATGATTTATATTTTGTAATATCCATTCATGGTTATGTTTAGATAACGTCTCATCGGTATGTTAGTGGCGTCATTATGATAGATATTGAGGATAGATGGAGTAAGCTTTAAGCAATACAAGTAACCCATATATTACCTATCTTGTTTAACGCTTAGCGCCATCTATCTACTCTGCTAACAGTTAGCGCTATTTATAATAAAAATATAAAATAAAATTTTTGATAAAGTTAAATGCAATTCTATAGGATTAAATTTGATCTTATAGAACTATTTTATTATACAGGATTAAATTATGCGACGTCGAAGTGACTATTAATGGTAGAGTATCAAATACTAAATTTCATGGAAATATACTAACTATAAATATACAATATAAATAGAGTTCAAAAATTATTAGCAGGGAGACACAACAGACAGACATGATACTTTTCTTATAAGTGTCTTTTTCCTTCAGAAAATAGGATAAAAATTAACTACCGTATTACTTCGAATTTAAGCCGCACATTTATTCAAATTTTTAAAACGTAAAATCTGGGTGCGGCTTAAATTCAAAGCGAATATTTTATTATCTTATTTCTCCCGATCTCCCACTCCCAAACGATCGGGTTTTTGCTTTACGCTGTACGCATGAACATAGCCCCCTCGAGGGGAGTCCACCTTGACGTGGTGAGGGGGCTTTTGTCGGCAGGCACTATGTCTGTATCTGTGCATCCGCAGCCGGGCCGATAAAGTCATAGTGTCTGTACACTAAGAGACTCCCATGTGGGATGGCATTTTTCCAAGATCCCCACACTGGAAGAAGGTGCGCGTGCATAAGCACACCAGTGTCCTTTGGGCACATCCCCCGGTCGGGCCTGGGAAACCCGTACCCGAGATGTGAGGGAGATTGGTTGAAATCCGTTCCGTTTTCGGGCCTCGTTTGACTTTCTATAGAGAGACCCAGCGGTGTCGGGCAGAACTCGGACTGGTCACCCGGGTAGATCTGACACTGCCCCAGGTGAAGAAATTCTTTCTGGGCCGGTAGAGCCGGGGCTGCACACTCACCCTCGCCGGTGGGAGCTCTGTAGTTCGCCGATCGACCGCCCAAGTCCCTGCGGATCCGGGATTAAGAATTGGTCCGACGTATGCCCTGCGTGAGGTACGAGTCCTCTATAAGGGTCCCAA